>JAEQML010080541.1:0-11555 GCA_016904865.1 Pissodes strobi | reverse complement strand
AATCCTATCTGTAACTCATCGGTATAGATTGCGATCGAGTATTGATAAACAGCTGGTGATTTAAATTCTAATCCTTATGGTTAGCTTGAGTTATTAGTTAGAGATCTAAAACTTGGATTATAGATAATAAAATATTAATTCAACATAGAGACAAATAATTGATTGGCTGAAGCGTATGCTTGGAATGTTTTTGTCAGTCACATGAGCCACAAATACGCAAATCAAAGTGTTTTATTATGGCAGATTCTGATGGCTTCCTGTTCATTGGGAGGCAACTGATGAAACTAAAAATGTACTCATTCACAAATAATAGTGAGTTTGGTTAAAGGAGAAGGGGACGTAGGGAAATGGGGCATTTGTGGAGGTGACAAAAGCATTTTAGTTTTGTTAGTCATTTCGTTGCCGTTACGAGACTGTGTAGCAATTTTCCTGAAAGTAAATAAAAACTGTTGTGATTCGTTTTTTCATCACTTACTCTCTGAAGTCATTACGGTAAGTTACCTCGAGGATTTAAAAATTATAGTGGAGAATATTAAGAGAGGAAAAACTCTTCAGGTGACATTCATTTCTACAATATACAAATACAGAAATAATACACCCGCTTCCATAAAATGGATTGGTGCAGGAAGGAAAACTAAAGTTTCGTTCCAGGATGAGGAAATATTTGTCCCTGCATGGGTTACGGTTTAACTCAAACGGAAGTATTGCAATTTGTTAAGGAATATTGCTAATATTGTGATATTGACTGGATCGCCAAAGGTAATGGAATGGATCCAGGCGTAGGTTGGTTTTATTACTTCATGAATAGTCACCCACGTTTGTCTTTACTAAAAGGTGAAACGGTGAATTCCATAAGGGTTAAAGCAGCCGATCCTTTTGCAATTCAGAAATGGTATAATCGTCTTCAAAAAATCTTTCAAGTAGGAAATATATCAGGAACAAAAGGTCAAGGGGTTTACAACTGCGCCGAAACAGGCTTTGGTAATGACCCTAAGTTAAACTTGATGCAAAGAAAGGGCAGAAAAGCATTTACAAAAATATGGGAAGAAACACGGCGGTTTTAGCATGTGGCAATGCTGCAGGCGAAAACTTCTACCCCTTACCATATTCCAAGGGAATTATGTTTGGAAGGACTGGCTTCCTGAAGAAAATGAAGAATATCCTGGAACACGGCACAAAAAAAAAAGGGGTGGATGGAAACTGATATTTCCTGCAAGTGGTTTCAAGAAGCTTTTCTAGTTTATATGTCGGAGGAAAGTAAAGGGATGAAAGTTATCTTGTTTTTGATGAGGCTGTCATGCATTGCAGTTAAAAATTTGCTAGATTTACGGGTAATAATATAGAGACTTTGGAAAAATATGTTTTAAGAGGATAAAAATATACTGGAATAATCTTCTTCTGGAATATAACAAGAATCATCCGGGAAAATGTTGCCAAATAATGAATTTTCGAAGCCAGCAAAGAAAATATCTTTTACAAGTGCAATGATGATTTCTGAGTTAAGATCAACATGTTCGTTCCTAGATAATTTTGAAAAATTCCATGAAGTGGATTTCGCTATTCAAAAATTGAAATATCTATCACCCAAGAAGAATGATAGCGATAATAATAGCGCAGGTCCTTCAATTTTACCAGAAACCACAGTTGACAATGCGGACACCCGTAAATTAGATTCTACGCCTAATTTGGAGGCTTTTAAATTAGCTTCCATCAGAATTAAACTCAACCAAAATTTGAAAAAAGGGAACCCTGCTAGTGGTCGTAATAAAAATTCTCAGAAACTTGGTTCTGTCCTAGCATCA
Organism: Pissodes strobi; assembly: GCA_016904865.1. Lineage (NCBI taxonomy): Eukaryota > Metazoa > Arthropoda > Insecta > Coleoptera > Curculionidae > Pissodes > Pissodes strobi. Next base: position 9,753 of record JAEQML010080541.1, on the reverse strand, counting down.
ATATCATCAAAATCTTCAAAGACAAGGAAAAGACAGCGCAAAGAAACATCAATGGAAACATCTGGTGAGAAAACAAAGGGAAAAGAAATTTACGATTCTGAGAATGAGCCCTATTAAATCCGAAAAGAACAAAGACGATTCTTTCAAGAGAAAAAAAACCAAAGCGTACTGCCAAGAGAGTTGCTGACTCGAACACTGATACAAGAATTTCCGATGAAGAATATCATTTCGAAAGCGAGTTTGAGGTAGAAAGTAAAGATGATAGAAGCCCTAATAAAGGTAAGAGAATCATCATTATTGGAGCCTATTAGGCTGCTTACTATAATGATAAGGTGGTACATGGGACCAGGTATTATACATTCAATGAACGGCTTTATTAAGATTAAATTCTTAAAATCCATTTGGTCGAAAAGGTGGGCAACCAGTATTATTTATTTTTCGCTCCAATTCATATAAATGGATCGGACCCCTTCGAGCTTCCAGTTACGACGTTATTAAGATTTTGAAACTAAAGGAAGAATTCGTATGAGTTGATTTATAACTTTCTGATAATATTTTTTTTAGACCAAATTTGGACAATTTATTTTTGTTCACTTTTATATCTACAAAATTAGCTTCCATCAGAATTAAACTCAACCAAAATTTGAAAAAAGGGAACCCTGCTAGTGGTCGTAATAAAAATTCTCAGAAACTTGGTTCTGTTCTAGCATCAATATCATCAAAATCTTCAAAGACAAGGAAAAGACAGCGCAAAGAAACATCAATGGAAACATCTGATGAGAAAACAAAGGGAAAAGAAATTTACGATTCTGAGAATGAGCCCTATTAAATCCGAAAAGAACAAAGACGATTCTTTCAAGAGAAAAAAAACCAAAGCGTACTGCCAAGAGAGTTGCTGACTCGAACACTGATACAAGAATTTCCGATGAAGAATATCATTTAGAAAGCGAGTTTGAGGTAGAAAGTAAAGATGATAGAAGCCCTAATGAAGGTAAGAGAATCATCATTATTGGAGCCTATTAGGCTGCTTACTATAATGATAAGGTGGTACATGGGACCAGGTATTATACATTCAATGAACGGCTTTAGTAAGATTAAATTCTTAATATCCATTTTGTCGAAAAGGTGGGCAACCAGTATTATTTATTTTTCGCTTCAATTCATATAAATGGATCGGACCAGATACGACGTTATTAAGATTTTGAAACTAAAGGAAGAATTCGTATGAGTTGATTTATAACTTTCTGATAATATTTTTTTTAGAGCAAATTTGGACAATTTATTTTTGTTCACTTTTATATCTACAATTTTCCTGCGTTGCGCTATAATACATTATTCTACTATGCATGCCTTTTCTACAATTAACCGATTGAAGCCATATTGTAATTTTATTTAATCTATAAAAAATAGTAATTATTATTAAACATTTTTCAGTTATTTAAACCAGAAATTCTTAAAACTTTAGTTACTCCAAAAGAACAATTTTATTATTATATTTGCACAATACTGTGAACGACTAAAATGCATAAACTACTAAGTAAATATCACCCTGCCTTAAGTTTGAACTTGAACTTGGAAACATTAAAGACAAATTATAAACAACGCGAGCAGTAAACGCAAGCGATTATAAACCTAAAACGTGCAATGATCAGCACATTTTATTATATAAATTCACTAGCGAACCATCAGTTCGGCAGACTTTGTTTCTCACCAGTTCACTGTGTACACATGTACGTGGGGTCCTAACCCGCAACCTTATTTCCTACCCAAACCTGTGTTTCGCTGCACAAATATTCGTCGACTTGTGGGTTGCCCACCTACAGTAGTAAAAGTCGAATTCACGATAAATTTGTCAAAGTTCTGGGGATTATCATTTCCAAAGTAAAATCTGTCAAGTAGTTAAAGTGCAGTGTAAACTTTGAGTGTACTTGAGACAAAAGTCAACCATAATTAAAACACGACACAACTCTTAAGAAAACTCTATTATAAAACAGTGACCAAAGACCTACAAACAATTGAAAAATATACCTTAATCGAAAGGACACGCACACCTTGGCAATCGGATGTAGTGTAAACTCATTAAGTTTCTGACCAATAGATGTTGTTATTGTTTTTAACTAAAGTGCATTTTTATCATCTCTTCTCACTTGACGTAGAGCGATCCCGAATCTGATCTATATAACCTGCTCGCCAACCAAGGCGTGGCGTCACGGCATGCAGGTCGGAACAGCAAAAGACTTACAAATGTTCTATACGTGACAATGCTTTCCACTTAGACCCCTCAGCCTAACCACATATCACAATTGCCCCCCAACGCGTTATTTAAAACTAATGAATCACTTAACGGAGTTACACTAACGCGTTACCTTTCAAATAGTAACGAAAAACGCGTTATTTTTTGCAAAAGTAACTGTAAAGTAATTCCTAACTTTTTCCTTATAACAATACCAGCTTCGAATCTAAGCGTAGTGTACTAAATGTTGCCCGCATACATTTTATCGATTGACATTTTTTGCGCCATTATTCATATTTCGAATAAGCTGTAAGCATTTTATACATAAAAGCATATTTGATAAAGGAAAATAACCCATTTATAACCACTAAATTCACGCCGAATCCACTCACTTTCTAGCTGTTTGAATACATTATTTAATTGCTCTAAGTGCATTGTTATGTACCACACGTCCATTGTGACTAAAACAATGACTCTTTTTTGCAGCAATTACAGGTCCGCAAGTGTAATGCTATTCGAATAAGCGAAGGCATGGTGAAGAGAAAATGGCAACGAGATGAACTTAAATATGTAGTAAATTATTGCGTGTGATGAAACGATAAAAATATGCTTTCGGAAATTATACTTAAACACAAGAAAAAGTCATACTCGCTAGCCCAATTTTTCTTGCTCTTTCAGTGCTTCTAAGACGCATAACTATCACTCCTTCTGCCTCTATCAAAGCTATATAGTTGCTATCTACTTCGGTTTGCCTCTACTCACCGTGTTACACATTTCGTAACGCATTTACCAGCTTACTCCCCAGTCCAGCGCGCATAAAGAAGCCTCATTTAAAATATTGTCGCGATTAGTTATCCGTGACGCCACGTCTTGGATGACGTGCAGGTTATATAGCTCAAGTTATGGATCCATCTACGTCAGGTGAGAAGAGATAATAAAGAAGGCACTTCTTGAGTCAGTTTACACTATACCCGATTACTAAAACACGCATGTTCTTTCGGTTGAGGTATGATTTCAATTATTTATAGGTCTTAGTCTCTGTATTATAATAAAGAACGGTGTTGTGCTTTAATTCATGTTGGTTTTGGTTATTTAATGAGATAATTATTTATAACTCTTAGTTTATCTTAATTTCATTCAGCACTTTAAGTTACCATAACTAGTTAGCTTTAAAAATCACTTGACTTAGAATTTTAACAGATCTATCCTGGATTCGGCTTTAGTACTTATTAGGCGGGTATTCCCAAGAAGTACGTTTGAGTTGGGTCTCAAGAATAGGATATTATTAGAATCCCTTCTGCGTCCCTATGGACTGCAGTATATTCTCCAAGTTCAAGTTCAACTTAGGACAGGGTGATAATTAGTTAGTAGTTTAAATGTTTTTAGTAGTTCACAATATAATTAGTGGCATAACTCTAACTAACTCAATGATTAAAGCCTGGAAAGGTACATTTACTTCAAAATTGATATCCTCGTATTTATAGACATGTTGTGTCTGAATCCTTGTTGTTCTTCACATTTTCTGGTTGACATCATTTCTTCTGCTAAAATATTGATGAAGAACTGTAATACAGTACTCAGCAAGCTTATACCTCGGTAATTTTGAGGTTCAGTTTTTTTTCTCCTTTTTTGAAAATTGGTGTCAATATACTTTCTTTTCAATCAGATGGTATTCTCTTTACTTTATTTATTCTGTTAAAAAAAATATTTAGTTCATGTAGTAATGTATCGCCTCCATATTTTAGCATCTCATTCGTTATTTCGTGGATGCCTGGCGCCTTTCTATTTTAGTTTTTCCGCCATTTGTCATACTATCTCCATAGGGATGATTCAATTTAAGGTCTGGTTGGTGTTTCTACCATAGGCGCAATATTTATAATCCGCTAAATAACCGAAAAAGCCACAGAGTTTAATGAGAATGCATGTGTTTTATTGATCTAACGAAGGCCTTCGTTAGAGTATGATTAACAGATGTAATAATTCTCCTGCAGAAAAGGATCATTTACCCTACCATAATAACAGCCATCAAATAACTGAACCCAGGTAACTACACGTATATAAGAGATTCAAACAAATTAAGCAACAAAATACCAGCGATAACCGGAATTAGGCAGGGAGACAGTCTAAGCCCCGTCCCATTTAACACCATAATTGACGAAATCATAAATGAAATAAAGCAAGCTGGAAAAGGATACCAAATGGGAAATAAGGATATAAGAATGGTATGCTATGCGGACGACGCAGTGATCATCGTAGAGGACAACGATTGCTATATAACTTTGATCAGGCAGCAAAAAGATTCAATATGCAAATATCCGTAGAGAAAACAAAATCTCTAACCATATCTAGAGAACCCAGAAGATGCAAACTCGGAATCTATAACCAAAGTGTTGAACAAGGAATGACATTCAATTACCTAGGGGCAAAATAACAATCTAAAAGAAGAATTTAAAGACCAAGCACCAAGTATATCATTAATATCAGGATACCTAAGAGATATAATCTGTAGAAACAGACACATGAGCACCAGGAGCAAATTAATATTATATAAGACATGCGTAAGACTAGTTATGGCCTATGTAATAGAGGCAAGAGCCCAATAACCACAACAAAACGCTTGCTGAGGACCGCAGATATGCGAGCAATAAGATCATTAACTGGTTGCAACTTATGGGTTCGAAGACGAAGTGAGAAAATAAGAGAGATGTGTGAGGTTCAGGATGTAGTAAAATGAGGAAGAAAGAGAAAAAGAGAATGCCAAATACCGGGATAGCCAAAATCGCAAAAGACAACCGACCAACACACTCCCGACCGCCCGGACGCCGCGCCGTCCGCCCACGGGATTTTGGGAAACTTGGTCCTGAGCAGCTCAATATTTATTGCTAAATCATTGAAGAAAACACAGGGCCTAGTCCTAATGTAAGGAGAAGAAGAAGTTTTTATAGAGGGATTTAAAACTTCATTCTACCATCTACTATCTGAAAATCGTTTAAAATCTACTTTGCTTTTCACACTTTTAGGTAAAATATCTAAATTATAGATATAGCAGTAAATTTTATTTATACGGCATCAGATAGGTTGATGTATGCTGCAAATTCGAAATATATAATGTTTTTAATATGAATGGTTACGACCTTTTACAAAATACACACATGTTGAAAAGTAATTCTAAGAGGCTCTAATCAAGCAGATGACCCATAATGTCAATTTGATTGAAATTTTGACTTGGCAGATGTGGAAGACGCAACAAGTACCTTCCAACACTTATTGAAATACGCGTGATATATTAATAATTTCCTTACGAATCTAAGGCGTGCTTTTTGTGTCATTTTCATGGGGGGGGGGGGGGGGTACATTACTCCTCATGTGGAAGTAAGTTTTCATCACTTGTTATGTATTATACTCTATCACATATCTCAATATTAGTAGAGCTTTTTTTCTTAGCTTTCAAAATCTCATTAAACGCACGAGCTTGTTTGAAAAAACTTAGGTTAATTAGGGTATCTCAAACTAACCCAAACTCACTTTTCATATAGGTAGTTTAAGTTGCCTTTATCTAAGGGCTCTTCCATCAATGAATTGAGCATAATAAATTGAAATCAAATCAAATCTTAAAACTGTTCTAAGAATTTGTATAATACACACTACTACAAAATGTTTACCTATATTTTTAGAATGCCACAAATTATGTTAACAACAATTCAAAAGAAATATCTAAACATAAATAATCATAACAGCACTGCAAAATCGCGTAAAAAATTGCTTAAATTTATCAAACAACGAAATTCGGTGCCAAACTTACATATTATATGCTGATGCGTTCGTGTGTACTTTGGGATGCACGTTTTACGACCATAAATCAAACGATTTGACGAGAACAGACCATTAATATTTATGACTAGTTCTATATTTTATTGGTTTGCTGCTGTCACATGTGCTTCTAAACGGAAGTGTTATTTTTCGTTTGGTGAAATACTGATTTAACAAATTTTTCCTATTTTTTTTTCGGCTTTAAAATTTTTATAGCTTTAGCTTTCAGCTGATTAATTGTAAATTGTAACTGAATTATTTTTTATTTATTTTTATTATATATAGACAAATTTATGCTTGTAAATAACGTAGTTATCTGAATTAAGTTTTTGACCATTATTATTATTTTTTGCTTGATATGAACCTTTCTTCCCATATGGATTTCATGGTACATCTAATAATATATATCTTTACTTGGTATGAGATAAAACGTATATCATTTTTAAAACTCACATCCTTGATCGATACGTATTCTACACCATCCGGAAATTTGGTTTAAGACACATGATATTCGGTTAATCGAAGAAGCTCATTAGCATATTTGTGAATTTGACATTGCTCAAACTGAAGTAGATTAAAAGTACCCCACGTAATATGCTTCAATTTCTAATATGATCATATTGAGTTATAAGTTATTAAATGAATTTTTCACCCACAACTAAAAATATATTTTGTTTTTTGAAAATTTACTCTTATCACATTAAACACAGTCTACCTGCCACATACAAAATTAAATTAAAATTAATAACTATTAAGTAAATTGCAAATCTACTTTACGAGTACGCTTCTGGATTGGCTATAATGCACCCAAACTCCTAGTTCCCCGAACATTTTCAATAATGTTTTTCAACCCTTTCTTCTCCTTTGCATCTTTGACCAGCGGCGTTAGCAAGGAGGAAAATTCTTCCTATTGACAAATGTCAAATAATACAAATAGTACATAAAAGATGCCTTTTCTAAATATGATATTATTTAAGCATTTCATACTGATGGAGGGCATATTCTCTGCTGTAATAAACAAAGTGCTATTAATATATCCGGAAAATATCATATTCAAGAAATGTAACTTTTCAATAAGCATGAAACATATTAAAATAGGCTAATTTAGGACTGAACTTTTTGAATGATACTCAATGGATTAAACAAATACACAGATGAAATTATATATTTACAGAAACTACACTCTAGAAAAGCCAAAGAAACTAAGCAAACAAGAATAAATCTTGAATTAAAATATAATGAAACAAAAATATTCCCAAAAATTAAAATAGGCTAGTGTGAACAAGAACAAACCATCCAGGATTTTAATCAACATGGTCTAGTGACTCCAAGGAATAGATATAAAACGCGTAGGAGCAAGAATCCACTACACCTAAGCAAGGTATGCATTATATAAAATTAATTAACTACAAAACCATTCAAGTGCAAACCTATTAAATAAAGTCACGTCATTGAGAGGCTGTCCTCAAAACAAAATTCAAGTTTGAGCTCCTGAAATCCCCTTATCTCTAATCCAGATTACAACAGATGGTCGAGCTACCATAACGAGAAGACAACGAAAATTGCTGCTTCAATTAATTGGAGAATTAGCATTTCATACTTATGGAGTGCATATTAGGGCAGAGCATTAATCATTTTTTCGAAATTGTATATGCCTGGGTGTGAACTAGTTGCCTTTTCAGGTCAAATTTAACTCATTAAAAATTTTGGTTCTCTTACATTAAATATTGAGGTTCCTTTTTCAATGAAAAATATTAAAAATCATCAATCAACCCGAAAAAACTGCAAAATACTTGGAACACAAAGTGAGTTTTTGTTAGTGTTCATCCAACTTATTCTGGCATGATAAAATATTTTTTTTTGGTATCGAGAACGTTTCAAGGCAGAAAGCAAGAAAGACCCCAATATTCTTGATATTTCCAAGCAAGTACTTGTTGATTTAAAATGGATTTAGCAAAAAGCGTCACTTTCAACTAGTTCTGACCAAAGTATAATCTAAAGAAATAAAGGATTTAATGAAAAAAACAAACTTATAAAGAAAAACAAATTAATCGAAAAGATTAATAAATTGAAAACTGATAGTGTACACCTATTTGATATTTGTTCGTGCAAATGTATCCCGTTAGGCTCTTGTAGTTGTACTATCAAGGTACCAGCACTGGAGACTTTGCAAGATCAAGGAAGTCATAGGAAAATGATGATCGGTGGCATTGGTCATAAAGCTACTAAGAAAATTACAAAGTCGCTGAAAAGAAAAGAATTAGAACAAAAGAGAATCGACAAAAAATGGAAGATTTCCAGTATAAAAGTAGAAGTAGAAGATCAGAGCACCGCGAGTGAGGAAAAGCAGAATGAGTAGATACAAGACTGCAATATCGAAGTGGATCACGTTGATTCCGATTTTATTGGACTGAGACGAGCACCTAGGACACTTCCACACTGAAATCGTCAAAAACGCCATACAACAGGGGGATTAGTTTTATACAATATGGCAGAAGCATGTGACAGAAGTGATCTTTCAGACAGTAATGCCTCTCTTCTTGTAAATGCAGTGCTGAAATATTTTGGTTTAGTGACTGACGAGGATCCCTCATTAATTATTGACAGGAGTAAAATCAGAAGAGAAGGAAAAAGACTGAGGAACAATCTAATTGAAGTAGGGGAACGACAAATCGGAAAAGTTGTGCCTGAAATTTAAGTTGATGGGAGGAAAGATATGACTTTAGCATTTGAAAAAATTGGATCCACTCATCATACCAGACAAATTACAGAAGAACATGTAGTTATTATTGGAGAATCAGGTTCTATGTACTTGGGTCATGTGTCTCCTGTATCCGGAAGTGCAACTAGCATCAAGAATAGTGTTTCTTCATCTTCTTGCTCTGCAATCTACTAATGGATGTTGACGACCACATTCTCCATTCCCATTCTGTCTGAAGCCGTGTGTATGAGTGTCTGTATGTTCTATAATCCGGTCCATTGTCTTATATTCCGAAGCCACGATATATTATTTCTTTTAATTCTTTCCTTTCCGCCTTCGATAATTAATTGTAGGAAGTTGTACTTTTCGTTGCGCATAATGCGGCCCAGCTAAGCTGTTTTTCTCTTTTTGACAATATCAAAGAGTTTTCTGTCTGTGTGTATCATTCTTAAAACTTTTTCATTTTTTTACTTTAGCTGTCCATGGGATCTTAAGAATTCTCACATTTCAAATGCTTCCAGTCTATTTATCATAACCGTCATAAGAGTTCAACTTTCAGCTCCATAAAGAAGTACTGGCCAGATGTAGCCACGAATCTTAACCTAAGGTCCAGATCAGATCCGATATACGTAAATATTTGCCTAATGCTGCGCGTGCCTGCTCTATCCGGCATTTTATCTCAATGTCTGATGTCCATTTTTCACATAGATATTTAAGGCCTTTGACTCGCTCTATTGATGTTCCATCAAAAGTTTGGTCAGCATTTATAAAGGCGTTTTCATCTCTGGTTATTACCATGAACTTAGTTTTCTTGATGTTTATATTTAAACCCATGATTTTACTATGTTGGCCGAACATGCTAAGGAGTAGATGTAATTTATCCATGCTATCCGCAATGAGAACTATGTCATCAGCATACCGAATATTATTAATCCACACACCATTAACTCCGATCCCGATCGCAGCATCCTCGAGCACTTTTTGGAAAATAGGATAATTGAAGCGGTGA
>JAEQML010080540.1:0-11556 GCA_016904865.1 Pissodes strobi | reverse complement strand
TATACTCTGTATCGTTCATTCATTTAATTCATTAATTATAGTCATTATAGTCATTGATTGTAATATATATGGTAATATATGGTAATATATGGTAAACAACAATATATTTCAGATGCTTTAGAGATTTACAATGTAAAATGATATTTGTCATAGCTCTTCCTATCAGATTAGCAGCTAGTTGCTAGTTCTCAAGATGCATTCGGTTTACTATTGGTCGAATCAATTTGGCGGGATGTAGAGCGTTTGTTTACTATTTTAGAATGTCTAATAAGTGTATTGCTTTCAGCAGAGCTAGTGGTCCAGTGGTTAGATGCTTCGCCTGTGATATGGCGCCTCGGATTCAATTTCTGGCAGTGGCAAGGCGTGTTTTTAAAGTTTTTTTAAGGTTATGTTGGTAAAAAAAATTCCTTATTTTGGGTATACCATGGGTTAGTTTTGGTTAGTTTTTGTCCGTTGCGCCCCTGTAGCGAACGAAAATATTAGACATTCTAAAATAGCAAACAAATGCTCTAAATTTCGCCCCATTATTTCGACCAATAATAAACGGAATGCATCTTGGAAACTATACTCTCCTACAATTAGCCCCTTGCGGGAGAATAGGAATGTATTTATTGCATTGATCAAATACGCGATTGTTACCATCGCGACATTGGATGTAAATCGAAAACTTTACATCCCTATTAGACTTCCTTCTTCCACGTGACAGTTGTTCCAAAGACTCGAGAATACTACAGTGCCTTTATAGAAAGCCACTGTAGAGAATACGGGTCTTGGGCGTGAATTCTTGAGTCATTGGAACAGGCGTCACGTGGGAAGATAAGGTGTGATTCCAAGGAAACTAGGATGTAGTGTTTTCATCAGATATGCGATTGATAGCATCACATAAAAATCGATATTATGTTTACATCCCTATACCAACTCCTCTTTCCACATGAGAACTGTTCCAGTGATTCGAGGAGATTTATTATAGCTTTATAAAACACCCCGATTAGTTTGATTCCTTCTATACATAAATCAAATAATGAATAAGAAAAATGCAGCGTATTTGAAAAAAGCATCAAAAAAATGAACTGGATCTACTTGACCATGCGCGCAGCAGTGTTGCCAATCGGAGGGAAATTTCTCGTTTTCATGGGACTTAAAAAATGCCTTTAAAAAGGAATTTTAAATACTCCATAATTACAAACAGTATACAATTAGACTCGTAGCACATATCCAAGCTTCCTAAATTAATTTTATCCCATATTGAGACATTTTAACCAGATAAGGGGTGAAGAGCGAACTGAATGTTAGCAATACTGATGCGCAGTATGAGGAGGGAATCACTGTCGTTCAAACGTGGGTGCGGTATATGTACGGTGACCATAATGTACCATTTAGGACAGCACTTTCTTTTTAAACCCCGTCTTACTGTCCTTTAAAGATTTATCAAGTACAACTAAATGTACTTTTTTTCTAAGATACACAAAACTATGTCGTACTTTTTGTTTAAATGAAGAAAAAAATAATTATGAAAAAAAAAATAGAAAACTCTTTCTTGTGCATTGCATATTTGGACTTTAGCCCACTGTGTAGCCATCTGATCGCCTTCCAATGAATCAGTAGGCGTGCGGTCGACGTCACAGCTAGATGCTCATTTCGCTGTTTCACTTTGTTGCATTACAAGAGGCTATACTAATAAAGAAGAGAGAACGATACTTTGTCGTAGTTATTAGCATCTCGTTTGCTTGCGTTTGCCTTTGCAGTGAGTTACAAGCGAAGTATGAAAGCAAAATCAAGTGTTTCACCGCATATTGTGTATACAATAAAGCTGTCTGAAAATTGATATGATAGACTTATCTGCGGTGCTATTCCTTACGAATTTAAAGTGTACTATTTTTTTGTTTAAACATTATGGTGACCCTAGATATATGTATAATTACGTATAAATTAATAAATAAAGGACACTTACCGCTTCCGAGATCTTCCCTGACAGAAAGTGCGCACAACGTACAATGCGCTATGTCGAAATACGGGAACATCTTTAGTTTCACCACCTGATTGGCGATGTCTAGGAATGCTTCGGGATCCATGCTTGACGGTGATTTTGTGTATCGATAGTCTTATGCGTTACTTATGTTCCTATGCAAAAAAAGGCAAAATTAATTATTGGTAAAATTTCAATAATCAGAACTTAAAGCCTGTTACGTTTTCCAAAAGACAACAAATGACACACCAAAAATATGCTGTTTCTATAGAAACGGGGGGTTAAAGATTCAGATTTCTCCCTTATACAACAATCATTGCCATAAGGACTCTTGATACATTTAATAAGCTGAAACAAATTAACTCAATTAGAGGACTACAGTAGAAAAGAGCTAAAAAAGCAAACAGTGTTGCCTGTGTGCGTTAAATTCCACAAAACTGGAGGCAATGGTCAATTTGCGAGAATTTTTGAGGAATTTTAGCAATCAATAAAAATCCAACTGGCAAAACTTGTAGATTTAACACTGTGATATTGATTGACACTCTGTGAGTTGTTATATGAAATCGGTATGAATGAAGTAGGAAATCTCGCTCCCTCTATTCAGGCGATCGTCACGGTCCACACCGTATCTGTAATAGGAAATAGCATTTAGAACTATTGGCAACACCGCATTAAATTCAACAAGCTGGATGCACTTCGCGGTCAAATGCCACTGCGTACGTTGTTGTTGCACTTTTCGCCACGTCACGTGTATAATAGGCTCGGCCTTGTCTTAGCTTAACTATCGACGATGATTCATTCACCTTAAAAAAATTGATCGTAAACCGGTTGTCGGGGTTGGTGTGTGTCAACGGGGCCGGGGCATTCTGATGGTCGGGAACGAACTATTCGGTCCAGGTTTTGTTGGCTACCGTTCGGGAGCTTGCGGCGTCTCGACCTCCGAGCTATTTTCAGCCATCTGGTGGATTAGGGAGAGGCAGCAGCGTCCAGAATTTAACGTTACGTCGTCGGCACCGTTAACCGGAAACGATTTGCATACCTTTTCCGTCGATGGATCAAGAATGAGGTAGGAACAAAATATTCAGATTCAGATATGCTTTATTATCATAAATACATAGTATTTGTATATAAAGCTTATTAAAGTATGTAACTAATGTAGAAAATAAAATGTTACAAATAAAAGTTAAAATTAAAGCTTGGAAAAGCACAAAAGGAATTAAAAAAAAGGAAAATTTTGTTTGAAACAAGCAATATACATGCACAAATTCATCAATTAAAGGGACACCTAAACTGTATATAATAAATAAAATAAAACAGAAAAAGAGCGACAGAGTTTACTGCCAGCCATCTGCAAAATACTCTTCTAAGCTATAAAATGCCCTACTTTTTAGGAGTGATCCCATTGATCCCTTAAAACTTATAAGAGTTTTTGCAGTTTTTATATGATCTGGTAGATGGTTAAATATTTTAATGCTTAAATAAATTAGGGAGTTCCTGGTTAATTCGCTTCTGGGAATGGGCATTGGGATATTACTATTTTGTCGGGTATTATGGTGTCTTTCAGAGCCAAAATTGGCCAGGTACATCTTAATTTTTTTATATATTGGGCAGCCAGTTTCCACTATAAATAGACAGCACAATGTCCTTGAATAAAGGCCTATATGTTTCTCTTGGGCCTATGCGACCAACATACCTAATAGCTCTTTTCTGAAGGACAAAAGCAGAGTTAAAAAGATACCGACTGCTGGAGCCCCAAAATGCAATTCCATACCTCAGATGACTCTCTACAAGGGAATAATAAACATTTCTGGCAGCCTCCAAATCCAGCTCCTTTGCCACAACCCTGATAGCGTAACACCCACTAGCTACTTTCTGTTTTAAGATTGAAATGTGTTCGTGGAGTTTCAATTTATCGTCAATGACCACTCCAAGGAACCTATTACAGCTACTAATTTCTAAATATTTATCGTTTATTACTATTTGGTTGGTACAAGTGAATTTGAAGCTCAATAATTTGGTTTTATCAACATTTAAGAATAGGAGGTTAGCGTCGCACCATTGTTTAACCTTCTTTAAGTCTTCAGACACACTTTTCATCAGTGATTGCTGATCACAATCCAACCTTAAGATTGTTGTATCGTCAGCAAAGACTGTAAAATGTCCTCTAATGTTCAGAGAAGTCAAGTCATTGATGAACAATAGGAACAAGGGCCGAGTACAGACCCTATGGAACTCCAGGTTTAATTGAGCATGCATCGGACATAGTTCCTAAGGATTTAACGATCTGTTTCCTATCTGATAAGATGGATCTAAACCATTCAAGGGCAAGCCCCCTGAAACCATAGTTAAAGGGTTTGCCGAGCAGTACTTCATGATTAACGCAATCAAATGCTTTCGAGAAGTCACAAAACGCCGCGGCGGCAAAGTATCCGACATTCAGAATCAAGAAAAGCTCCTCCAGGAGGGCAAATAAATATCGCATCGCCCGTGCCTGAACCTTCCCGGAAGCCAAACTGACACCTACTTAAAATCGTATTATCTCTTAAAAAACCATCATTCTCTTTTTAACTAATATCTCAACAATTTTGGATAGACATGGTAACAGAGATATGGGTCTATAGTTGGCTGGATCATTCAATTCACCCCCTTTGAATAATGGTGTTATCACAGAAATCTGGAGACTATTCGGGAAAGTTGCAGTTTCAAAAGAATTATTTATGGCGTATGCCAGGGAGGAGAGTGACTGGTTTGGTAAACTCTCTAAAATTCTGATCGATAGCCCGTCAATCCCAGCAGTTATTTTATTATTAACTTCATGTAAAAGTGTCTTGATCTCATCTGGATCAGTATATGTATGTGAGAGGAAAAATGAGTCCTGAATAGAAAGATTCCCAGTATAAGATAAAGGGTCAGTCTGGGGTTCAAGGCTACTGTTATTTTTTTAGCCACAGAACAATAATATTGGTTAAAAGCATTTACGTCAATTATTGTATGTTTCTTTCGTTTTGATGCATGGCCTCGGAGTTCGTTAATAGACTTATAATAAAGCTGTTTCGATTTTCTTATGGTTTGTCGACACTCTTTTGTAAGCATTAAAGTAGTTATGAAATTGTTGACTATTTGTATACTTTCGTTTATATATGCTGTGCTTTCGTAAGGTGTGTAAAGATCTTAGATTAGTTGAAGTTTTTAGTCCAAGAGTGATCCATGGCTTTTTACATTTGGCTCTAATTTTTTGTAAAGGGAAAGTTTTATTAAAAATATTTAACACCAGGTCACCAAAGAAGTTTAGTGGAGCCAGAGAACGATATACTCCTGTCCAGTCAGTAGCTTCACATAGATTTTGGAAACGATCAAAATTTGACCTACTAATTTTCACCAACTTTGCCAGTTTAGTCAACCCTTTCTTATTAAGATAGGGTTTTAAATTATTAATAATGATAAATATATATGCATCATACATCACTATAATATAAGGCCATTGACTGCTCCCACAAATGGTTCATAAGGCCCAAAGAAATCCACATTAATTAATTCGTTGCAGAGTCTAAGTGTATGAGGGATAAATGTGTGGTAAGAGTAATTGGTTCTGTGAAATTGCAGGTGAAATGTAGAAGCGTGAAGGAACATGTAATTGAATTTTGGATAATAAATGAGGGCAATCTACTGAGGAGTTTAAAATTTTGTGGAAAAGTTTGAGGTCTCTCTGTTTTCTCCTACAAGATAGTGACGAAATGTTGAGCTCTTGGCAGAAGTTTAAATAATGAAATTCCTGATTGTCAAAGAATCTGTAGTTAAGGTATCTACAAAATTTGCGCTGAACACCTTCAAGTCTGTGTACATGGCAGGCATAGTTCCGACTCCACACAGATGCAGGCATATTCCAGATGAGTGCGGACATAGGAGAAATATAGTACTTTGATAGCATTGATATCAATAAATTTTTTTGTGATGCTCTTAACAAAACCAAGCATCCGAAGTGCCCTGTTGATTATGGTATCCATATGTTGAGAAAAATCTAGATTTGGGACCAGCAAGACACCAAGGTCTCTGAGCTGTCCCACGCACTCCAACGGATTGCCATCAATATGATAGATGTAGTTGCTAGGTGTTCTAGACTTGTGGAATTTTATGGCCTTACACTTTAGTAGATTAAGTTCCATGCCATTAAATTGGCACCATTGAGTTAGCCTGTTAAGATCCTCCTGAAGTGCGAGAGAGTCATTTGGGGAAGTGATTTTTAAAAACAGTTCAGCAAATAACAAGGAGAGACTGTTTTTGAAGCAGTGAATAATATCGTTAATAAATAAGTTAAAGAGTAATGGGCCGAGGTGTGAACCTTGCGGCACTCCTGATAACACATTGATTTTGGAAGAAATAAAATTATTGATATGGACAATCTGTGTCCTATCAGTAAGGTAACTCTTTAGCCAGTGAAGTAGGATGCCCGAAATTCCAATTTTTTTAAGTTTCTTGATTAAAACACCATGGTTGACTCTGTCGAATGCCTTGAAGAAGTCAGTGTATATAGAGTGTACTTCTGCACCCCCCTCCAAGGCATCGGTCAACAAACCCTGGTATGTAAGAAGATTCATTTCTGTGGATGAATTTTTCTTGAACCCAAATTGTTATGAAATAATTTCTGCTTCAAGGCAGGATGTAAGACATTGTGTTACTATGTTTTCAAAAATCTTAGGGATGGCGTTGAGGATACAAATGGGACGCTAGTTTTTTATATTTGATGAGTCGCCTGATTTGTGAATTGGTACCACGTAGCTGGATTTCCAGAGCTCTGGAAAAACACCTGTTTGCAAGGATTTATTGAAAATTATATGTAAGGGACTTGACAGCACAAAGCAGCAGTTTTTTAGAAAGAGTGGGTGAATTTTATCAGGTCCCGGCCCCTTGTGTGGATTTATATTTCTTAATTCTGTATAAATGCTAGAAATAGAGATATTACAATCAAATATGTTATGTGGGGTAAGAGAGGGCTCTTCAGCGAAATCCAGATATTGACCACGATAGACAGAGCCGAAGTATTCAGCTGCTTGGGGACCCATAGGTGCGGATTTGTCATTTAAGTGAAAATTGGATAGTAATCTACCAGAGCCCTGGAGTGAGCCAGTATAGGACCAAAATTCTTTAGGGTTTTGTTTAAGAGCTGCCTCAGTGTCCCTCAAGTATCCCTGAAAATTCTCTCTAGCAAGTATGTTGCATTGAGAACGTAAATCTGAAAAAGTCTGATAGTCAAGTGGTAGTCTAGTTTTTTTGTATTTTTTGTGTGCAATCTTTTTTTGCACAGTAAGTGCTTTTAGGTCCCGTGTGAACCATCTGGGGAACTTTCGGCTGGTACATATAAATCAAAAGTATTACACAACACATCATAGAGAAGGCCAACCATCTCATCCAATGTCTTTTTCGAGAAAAGGGCCTTCCAGAGTATTAGGCCTAGGTAGTTATTTATATCATTAAAGTTCGCAGATTTGAAATCGTAATAATACCCATCTCCTTGAGGACTTGGATTTTTCCTATTTTGTTGCAATGACACTTGGAACTGTAGAGGCGGATGGTTGTTGTCTACTGCCGAAAGGTATTCTTCAACATCTGGCTGGGTTATTGGCATCTTGGAGTGGCAGAGAACTAGATCAAGGATGACACTGTTGACATTGCAAACATGATTCAGCTGGAATAGGTTGTGATATGAGCATACTTCAGATATGTGTTGTATTTTACTAGGTAGCCTTGGTAGCCTTGGGGAGGTTAAAGTCTCCCATGATGCATAGTTCAGGATAGTTGAGCTTCTGTGTAATTTCTTCAATGTTAGAGCTAAAACTTTCATACTTAACTAAGGGAGAATTAGGTGGCAGATAGACACAGCCCAAAATCATCCGGTTACTACCACCACCAATCATGACATAAATCTGTTCAATATCTCCATTCGATTCAATGAGATAAAATGGTATGGACTGGTGGACAGCAATTAAGACCCCTCCAAATCGTTCAGCAGTGCTGGTGGAGGGTGAACGATCACATCGAAAGACATTGTATGCATCAAGACCCAGCTCTGAAGTATAGAAACTATCGTTCAAGTCAGTTTCGGTAAAAACAATTATGTGATATCTTGTTACAGCTAAATTTAACCTAAGGATGTCTAATTTGGTCCTCAGACCCCGGACATTCTGGTAGTAAACATCCAACTTTGACTGTTTACCTCCTTGTTTGATTTTGGGATTGATGAAGCTTGACCCCTGGGCAAGTTTTTTTTTGACACTACTTGTGATCTTCCGTTGCTGCTTTCTTAAGTTCCCTTTGTGCAGGGGTTAAATCAGCTTTAATATAGATCTGCTTGTTTTTTAGTTTGTATCCATTCCGTAGCGCTGTGTTTACCTCATATGCTGATCCTAATATAGCTCTGACAGGTTGGTTGTTTTTGGAGTTTGGTTTTCCAAAACGAGATACTTGACAAAGGGTGAAAGGGGTATTTGACAGCATTTGTAGGAGGGACTGTACTTGAGTGGAGTCATCATCAGCTGCAGGAAGGTTAAAAATCAAGAAATTGTTACCTCTAGCCTGGCGGTCATGCAGTTCTCCCAAAACATCCATTCCAGGTGCGGGCTGTGATGAGTTATTTGAATCACCCTGACTGTCCAAGCTATTTAACTTATTCAAGTTGCGGGATTCCAAACGAGAAATTCTGTCTTCGAGAGGTGCTGTTGTTGCAATCACTGAGGTCATGTCTTTGTTTTGGGACTCAAGGCGGGATATTCTATCTTCCAGTGGATTAGTCAGGATTGTCACCGATTTCTCGATCATAGTTGGAAGGTTGGTTTGTAGATCAAGACTCCTTTCCAGTTTGGATACACGATCCATTAGACCCAGAATTCGCTTTACATTTGCCAGGCAAGACTTGCAATAGAAGGGAAATGATCGTTTTAATGGGCATATGGCCCTCATTTCTGTTGGCCCTGTAATATCACCACATGTTTGGCATACTATTTTCTTACAATGATCGCAGGGGAACCCAAAAACATCAGTCGCCTTATTTGTTTTACCAGGTTCTTTGAAGATAACAGCTGCATTGCAAAAATCGCAGGTCCCAGACATTTTAGGTTATAGGTTGAATCCTAAAAATATTTTTGCAATCCTGCAACTTTTTTGTTATTCTTTCTTTCCAACCATCAATTAACAAGTATGTGTGAATATTTTTATTTGTTTCTCGAGAAAAACTAAGAAAATTCGACTTTGAAAAATTGAACTTGTTGTTTGTTTACACTAATTCTAACCTAATGGTAACAGACTTTAATTTCATGTTAACAGCAAATACATTTCTGTTGTATCGAGTATTGTACAGAAAAGGAAGACTGGAGACAATCAAATTTGTATAAAAACACTTATTTGCTAAGAGAGTTATATAAGATGTTCTTACTGCACTATCATTTGAGCCCGCTAAAACTATAACAATTATAACATAATCGTTAACTGACAAATCTGATATATAACAATCACTTGTTTGGACTAGGTCACTAAATTTGGAAAAGGGTTTACTTATCACTTGGATATTAAAGTTTGTGAGTACTTGTGCTAAGTAGGGATAAATGGTTTTTGCGAAATCATCAGTCAAAATAATGACTTTGTTGCTCTTTGGCTTGTCTTCATTTTTGATAGAGGCATGATTGGTAGCATGTATCTTTGGGCTGCATTGTACAGGTGTAGATGCATTTGGATGTAATGAACTATTTGTCTTTGCACGCGTTCTAGACTCTTTTATAGTAAAGGGATCCAGATGAGCTTTTTTTAAATCCTTTACATAAACAGTGAATATGAATATACATATTGAATTCATACTCAAATTTTGATTTCTATTTTTCATCAGCAATGAATTTTATCGGGTTTTATGAGATAGATTTATATAGATATCTCCGATTTTGCAAAAAAAAAAAGCAAAATATGTATTACACTAAAAAGTTGGGTTTGACTCGAAAAAAAGCTTGTTACTGTCATTTGTCACAATGGCCAACAGTGCCAACACGTCAATTTTTCCGAAGGGACACCGTTGCCAGATTTATTCTAAAGATGTTGGATGTAGTTTGGTTTTATCTTCGAAGGTAAGGTAGCAAAATTTATTCATAAAAATAGTGCATTTATTTATGGGAATAAATGCAGAAGCTTACTGATTTACGAATGTAAATGTATATGTATGTATAACGTCAACTATTTCATTTCATTCATTGCCTTCCGCTCGATTCGCTCGCTCCGGTAGCAAAAACAACCAAAACTAACCTAAAATTAACTAAAGAAGTGGATTATTTTATCAATTTGGGATTTTTTTGTTCGTTTTATTCCCGGGCGAGCGGAGGGCAATGCATTTAGCGTGCTTATTCGGATTAATTTCGGTTGGTTAAAAACCGAGTTAAAGTACAATTTGTTCCGATGGCGGGACACCACTCCATTCGGTAAGTAATTACTTTGTTAGTTTCAATAAGAAAATGTGCAACGTTCGGCAACCTTGCACCAAGACCTTTACCTGGGCTGCTAAAATATCATTATTTTCACCTGGGCAATTAGTAGTGTATGCTGGTGGTTCTACCTCAAAACTTTGGAGGCTTGTTATTGGCTCAATTGTGGTGTATCCAAAAATGTTTTGTCTTAAACTACTCCAGAAGACATCCCCTTTCTTCTTGCAAAATCGAAGATACCTAGAGATCTTTGCCTAGGTATATGTCACAAGACCCAATTTACCTATTTGGTGAAAAAAAATTGAAACTCGTACAAAATAAGATAAATACTTATTATTTTTTGCATCCGGCAACTCCGCGTGTGAATGATTTTTAGCTATTCGCCACGTTATTATGTTCTCGTGCTAATATGTTTACGGTTGTGTCGCCACTACTCCCTATCACCGCAATAGGCATCAAGGGCGACGCGACGCGCGTTAGTCAAGATATTTTTATTTATAGGGAAACACTTTGTAATTCGTTTATATAAACCCATATAATCCGTTTAGTTACGTCTTATCAGTTTTTGCTTCGACGTTATCATAACATTCATAACCGCGTGATCGCTAATGTAATCCGATCTTTTTATCGTTGAAATTTGTACGCCTGCAAGTGCATGTAATCTGCGAAGAACTTTCGAATTGCCCCCGTTATATATGGCGTCTCAGGAACTATTACAAAAAAACATTTAACATATCCTCGTTGAAAGGGGAATTCAAATATCTGCATGAAAAAACGTACGGGATGCCATCTAAAACGAATCCAAATAAATTAAAAGAATTGAGACGAAGCACACGAAAAATATGACCATATTCCTATCACTTACTTGACAACGTAGCCAGAGTACTATTTATACCGTGACGTAGCTACAAGTTTGAAAACTACTTTTACCCCCTGATGCACTGCAACCAGTTAAACAAAAATAAGCACCTGTGTCTGCGCATATTATTTCTTCCTATATTCTTGCACTCAAAACAACGTTTTCATACCAAAACACGCTTTTTTAAAAGTTGTATCTATTTTATTATGCACAAATTAGTAATATTCGACTAAGTCGAAAACTATGGTAATTAATGGCCGACTGACTGATTAGTG
>JAEQML010080539.1:0-11556 GCA_016904865.1 Pissodes strobi | reverse complement strand
ATAATTGCTAGCGGGCTTAAAGCTATTTGAGCTATTTGAGGATTTCCTTCAACTATATATAGCGGTCCCTCCAAAATTTCCCATTGGCAATATTTGTCTCTGGGAAAATCTAAATGAGCCATACTCTACCAAATTCCAATATACACCAATAAATAGTTGCCGATGTGGTAATATTCTCGTCGGAAACCATCTTTGGTGCTCTCGTATAAATAAAATGAATATCATCTAATTTACTATTCCAAAAACGCCCCATGACAAAAAAAAATATATTTTGTTAATCGGGCCAGAGATTGTCATGAACAAATTTCAAGCTGGCAAGTAACAAATATCTCATATGACAAGGTGTGCTAAACAGTGTTATTTTTATAGACATTTTTCCCAAAAATGGTGCATCTGAGCGATACAAACCAATGTATCTTTTTTCGGTAGATAGCTCTAGATTTTCATAAAGAAAAATAAAAACATTGACCCCAAAAAATGTTAGGGCTTTTTTTGCACCTCTACCCTTCTCCCCGAATATTGATTAAATTTCCACTGGTCTAAATTCAGCATGTCAAAATTACGAAAATACTAAAGAATTAAATATTTATGTTCGACCTTTTAGGAATAATTTTAAAAGAGCATACTCATGGGTCCTCTTTCAGTCGTAGCTCCGTTAGGGGTCATTTTTCTGTACTTCTTTATTAAACAAGATAATGTTATTTCCCTATGCAAATTACACTGTTTCATTGGTGGGTGGGACACCATGGTATAAAATTATCGAATTTTAATGGTATTAGTATATTTACAGATCAAGTTCAGCAAAGTTGTGTATTAAAGAACGTTAGAAAATTGTTGGGCCAGAGCCAAATATTAAGCAGGATAATATCGAAAAATATGAAAATGTAAAATAGTGAGTGGATCTTTTTGATTTCAGGTAGTCTTAATCAAGTAGTATAAGATGTCCCATACGACTGCAGCGCTTACCTTCGTCATTTACTTCTGGATCATCATTATACGAGCAAATTCCAAGAGTTTTCATTCCAGTGACATATTGTGACATGTCAATAGCATCTGCTTTTAATCTATCCATTAAATCAAACAATTTATTGATATGTTTGTAATCATACAAAAGTGGAGGTTCCCCTAAACCAGACCTAAAATTGAAAACAATCTTTAAAAGTAATGTATACGCCAAATATCAAATCATTAACTACATCAGCCAAAAGTTTCATCTATTTGAAAAACTAATAGAGAAATATTTTAATTGTGTTACGTGAGACATGGGATGTCCTGTCGGACATCACCTTGTTGTCTTAAGTTATAGCAAAGACAATACTCTTTGGTTATAGGAAAGTCACATTTGAATGCAGTTTTTCGTAATTCACTTTTTCTATATCTCTATGTTGTTGACGACTATTGACGTGTTCATAAATTCCCGTGCCCGTAATGTTAATGACGCCCTTTGTCATTTATCCTTCAACTGCTATCAATAACAATCATTGAATATTCTGCTGCTTGGCAACATTAGAAATGTCAAGGCGTGTCTATGTAGTAGTGTTACCTTCTTTATTGTTGATACTTGGAGCTTAGAATTGGCTTCTTGATTTTGTGTTTGTTAATTATCACTTATTGGTGTTTAAGTCTTTCCTACTTTTAGTTTTCATTCTTAGTTAGTATATTTTATTTTTGAAGTAAAAGTCCTTTAGGCCTGGAAAGTAAGCTGGTGAACGTTTAACGAAAACTTTACAAAATGTGTGATTCGGAGGGGCCAATCTTGCAAAATACCAAGGCGGTCGAAAGCAGAAAGGAAGATATAACGCGACCCGCGATTTTTCTCGGGCCAGTCCACAATTCACACAAAGCATTTGATCTTCGTGTCGTTTAGGTCATCCGTGCCGAACTCGTATATTTTGTGTGACAAGACAAGAGTAGGTCTCTAAACGAGCCAGAGTTTAATGTAGAGCATATTCTACTGTTCGTATCTGCAAATTTGCATAAAATAGAGGAAAAATGAGTGTGCTTGATTTTGAACAACTTTGTATATCAGTCTCTGTGGACAATATATGCCTTTCCCTGGAACATTTTTATAAGTACTTAGATAGTTTGGGCGTCTTTTCTCACCTAAAAATAAATGTTGCAAAGTTTCGTAATATTATTATTTTTCAATAAACATGGAAGTGGTGCCATTACAGTTGCACAGGGTTTCATACCAAGCAAAGATTGATGATACACTTCTGTCCTTAATTACTGAAGCTAAAAACTTGGGTGTCATATTTAATAAATTTCTTTCATTTCAGTCAAACATAAACAGTAAATTAAAAAGAGCATACCTGGGATTAAGAAAGCTTTATAATGCCATCTAAAACAAAATTTTACTTATGCGACGGTCTTATTTTGTCCTTATTTGATTCGGGGGGGTCGTCTTCGAGGATTTTATATCTTTGGTAAAATGCGTCATCTTACCAAATACAAAATATACAGAATTAGTGTATGCGTTTTTTCTTTAGTATTCCTTTTGGAAATCATATTAGACCTTTAGATATCAATAATATTTTTGATACGTCAAATCGTAGAAAGTTCAATTTATATAACTTCATTTATAGAGTATTAAAAAGCGGTCAGTCGCCTTATCTTAAATCACAAGTGCATTTATGTTCACATCTCCATAACACGGGAGACATTGTCAACTACAAAATACCGCAAGATAAGATAAATGCCTTCCAAAAAATTATTGACATTTGTTGCTTCTCATATATGTAGAACTCCCTGCCAAATTACGTTAAAGAATTCATATTTATTGCGAAGAACATGGAACAGAGGGGTTAGCGACTAACCCCAGGTTTGGTTGAATTCGGAACGACTAACCCAACCTCTAACATGTGTTCATTTTCAATCAGCCGACCATGGAAAAATAAAACATCTTTCTTTTTTGAGAATATTTTGCACAACGGACCGAGTAGCTGGTCCGATTGCCTCTCGACGAACAAAACTTGAAACAACTCCTTGCCTAAGCATTTTAGAAAAACTTATTTTATAAATATTTGTTTTGGAGTCTCTCTTGTCCAGTTCTTGTTAGCTTTTATGAAAAGAATATTATAGGCAACTATATCGATCAAATTGAGAAAACCGCCGTATGCCATCTTCTTGTGTTTCGCCGACAACTATATTAATGCTCTTGCACATTTATCAAGCGTACCGAAGCCGCGCGGCTCCCGGCTTTTAAGGATTTATAGTACAAAATAATATCTGGCTTGTTATTTTGCACTTGCATATTACGATGTTGTGTAAAAAGAATAGTGACAACCTTTTTCTTTTTTTGCACATAACTTACAAGTGTTTCACGGTCCCGAAAAGCAAAGCGAATAGTGCCAGGGGTTGGTTGCATCTTTCAAAGATTGCGGTCTTAGTTCTGGTGGAACATCTTTTCTGTTACTCATTATTGTTCCCCTGACTAATATATTTTGCTCTAACAAAGCATTTGCTGTTGGGAGTGCCGTAAATTTTCTGTCCATTGTGATGTTGCGACCACCTGTTCTGCAATTTTACTAATACTAAAAGACGTTTTACATCCGGACTACTATTCTAATTTTAGAGCTGATTCATAATTTTTCCTGCATATGATTCTGCAGCAAAACAATACTAGTTTTCTGATCATAGAACACATTAGCTTCAATTCTATATTTACCAGGTTTTGAAGGAATGCATAAACCAAATTTACATCTGCCATGGAGTGTTTGTTATAAGCTCCTCATCTATTACAGCTGACACTGAAGACTGAAGGAGCCAAAAAGTCTAAAAATTTGCCTGTGATACGCTCCCATATATAGATCCTTGTTTTTCAAGGCAAGACAAGAAATTAGTTCTCAAGATCAAGATTTCTTGTCAAGAAATCAAGAAAATCTTGAAATTTCTTGAAAATATAAAATTAAAAAAACTAATTTGTTTGCTAGTTTATTGAAAAAAAAACAAAGCACTGAAACATTTTTAATGGAAGGATAAAAAAAAATATTATGTAAAAAATAAAATTTTTATTTCCAAAGTTTTTTAACATTTTTGGATATGTTATGGCCTAAGTTATTGGCACCAAAAAGTACTTTCAAAGCGAGTCTACTTCAGTGTCAGCCAAATTGGCCAAAGGAAATAAATAGGTAATAATGAGCAAAATACATTTAAAAGGGGTCGGAATATTGGCTATTAAAAAATCAGGTCAATACGAACGAAATTAAAATTGATACTTTAATTTCGGTAAAACTCTGCCTTGTGGGCTAAATTAAATTGGATAATTTTTTAATGTTTAATGACTTTTTATTTGCAAAGAATTTTTTTTATCATTTTTGTATATGTTATGACCTAAGATATTAAAACCAAAAAGAACTTGGCTAAGCGGATCTACTTCAGTGGCGTACAGAAATTTTAAATTTACGTAAAATTTTTTATTTAAAAAAAAATACCTTACAAATGCTTGCCTGTTCTCTCCACTGAGAGCCGCTTGCTGCTCTGGCTCCAGGGTGTAAACAGCACAAGTGCTAGTTTAGTGATCCTAACGAAGCTGAAAAACCCTTTGACAAAGTCAATTCAAAGCTTAACAATCTGCAAGAGTTCTTTACTGTTTTATTGTATTTACTAAACATTTTCATTTTTAGATTTGTTCCTTCTTTACAAGGGGAACAGATTTGTTCCTCGAAACGTAGACCGTTTTTCCAGTTTCCTTTAGTTTTTTCAGCTTCGTTAGAGTCACTAAACTAGCACTTGTGCGGTTTACACCCTGGAGCCAGAGCAAGCGGCTCTAAAGTTAAAAGAATAGGCAAACATTTGTAAGGTAAAACATGAATCCTCCACAACAATATAGAACACCAAAAAAAAATTAATTTGTCAACACATATGAAGCAACGAAATACAAAACAATACTATCCTGACCGCGTGACCCTCGATTCCAGGCATAAAGCATAAACATCATATCAACCAATCTCATCCCGACTTTTAAACAGGGGTTTCCCTCTTGTCACGGTATCAAAAAGGACTTTTAATCGGGGGTTACCCTTTTGTCAAGATGTCAAGAATTTTCAAGATTTCTTGAGTCAAGACAAGACACCAACTCTCAAGAAATGGTCAAGACAAGATTTTTTTTATTTCTTGAAAAAAATTCAAGACAAGACAAGAAATTGCTTGTCAAGACAAGATTTCTTGTCTTGCCGATCCCTAGGAAAACGTAGCTACTGAAGAAAATTTTCCAATTCATAGGCAAATTCTCTTCAATGAATAAGTCGATAAGTAGATCTTTGTTTTGCTTGTAAGCTCCTGCTGTTATCAAGAATCTTATGTAGCCTAGTATTTCTTATTTTCCAAAACTTCTCGATTTTTGTTTGACAAAAGATTGTGGAGTGCTTTCTTTCACTAGAGCTGGTTTCTAGTTCGTATATTGCAAAGTAAAACCAATGGTGTCATCATCGAACAAGAGTCGGAACGCTTCAAGTGGCATTTTAGGATTTTTCCATTTTTTTAGACCTGGCGCTGCAAGAGGGTCAGGTTTCCAAGTAAATTCTGATGCAGATATCCTGTCAGAATTGATTTGATTTATTATACCTTTAGATCGTCTTGCTTAGGGTCTAAAAAAACGATCAAAGCTACTAATAAACCATTTTGAGAATAGATGTACCATTATTTTCATCCGTACTACTACTGCTACTACTTATAGAATATAACCTACTGTCAATATTTGCCACGCCGCGCCGCCGGGGTAGCATACTTTTAGGCTTTTTTGAAACCAGCTATTTATTTACTTATATGATACTCTCTAGACGATTCATTTTCTGTTTCTCGGAAAAAGGCGACCCGCTGTTCACCTTTTTACTGACAACGGATTCTTCATCTAAGCTTTGCAAATCCGGAGCGTCTTCTGAAACACCACGGTGTGTCTGAGTAGAAACTGTACTTGTCAATATTTGTTTCTCTTTTCTGGTATATTTGGTTGTTTATAACATCTGATTTTCGGGGATTATCAAATGCTCGCTTAGCCTCGGGAACGGTAATGAAATTTTTTTATGTATTTTCTCTTAATTCCTGTCGAGATTCCGCTCCACCTCGTGCCCCTGTTTCGTTCCACACACTGCCGGTCACGCCTTTTGTGTTTTTTTGAGTCACTACTAACACTTTATTAAAATTTATTTAGTTTATTATCAATAAATCTGTATAAGTATAATAGGGCATTATCACACTTGACTTGCGTACCACATGGTGTATGCATGCTGTTATGGGTTATCGGTGTAGTCCTTTTTGTAAAGGTCATTTTCATACCGTTTATCGCTGTATTGGTTGTTTTATAAGACAAATAAATTTGTTTTGAACTTGAATTTGATATAACTTACTTATTTAAACATAATACGAGATGCAGCTCACAGTTAATATCATTAGCAGCGCGATTGCCACCCCTTGTGAGAGAAAAAAATAAAAACTATTTCACTCTTCAAGATGTAGAAGATTGTTTAGTTCCATATTCCCGTAAACAGTTTGTTTTGGTATTTTTCGCCTTATCTGTTAAAAGTTTCTGTATTGGGAATTAATGCACTGCAACTTGCAGCGTTTCTCCTACATCTACATTTTGTTTTACTATTCTCTCCCCATAGAAGCGTAATTTTAGTGCGGTACACATTAAAACCACATAAAAACAAATATAATTTGTGCAAACTATCACTCATGAGAGATATTTTCTAAACGGCAAGCATTAATTAGCAATTTGAGTTTCCAAATATAAGAAATCTCTAACTAGCTCCTCTAAGAATATTCTGCACTCTATTATAAAAAAGGTATGTATACTCCAGAAAGCAAGAGAGTGTAAGATTCATAGCTTATTTCAAGTAATTGTTTGATATTTATTTGTTTATGTTATACACCATGCATATAATATAACATACATATCCACTTAGAAGACGACACAGTCAAATAAAAATACTACTTAAAATATTAACGTCCACGTCTCAGTATCAAAATCCCAAAATTGACAAATTTGTCACTGCTATAAATACAATTGTCAGTAAAAAAACATTTGATTTTATTTTTGAAAGGGATATTTATTTATATTTGAAATAAATATAACCGACCTGAGAGTAAAGGCATAATACAAAGCCTAGTAAAATTGTGCCGGCATGATTCCGTATAGTTTAAGTTAATTAGAATTCGTATAGCTTTTTTTCTGTAGCCGAAAGACCTTCTTAGCGTTACTGGCGCCTCCACACAGGGTAATATCATATTGCATTTTGGAATGCGAGGTACATATTTCTTAGTACATTTAGGTCACGAGCATCCTTCAGCTTTCTTAATATAAACAGAACAGTTTAATCCGTCGTCAGTTGGTATGCCAACGGGAGTGACGCCGTCGCCCCTCGCCCTTTTGTCGTCTCTAGAGACGAGAAGTTTCTGAGTTTTATCGCGATTTAACAGGATATCATTCCTAGAAAACCAGATATCTATCTGCTTTTCCATTTTAGCACAAGACTGCTCCAATTTAGATAGAGATGCATCTTTGCAGACTATTGTGGTATCGTCTGTAAGAAGCGAACAACTGATTGATTTAATAAAACTAGGAAAATCATTGATATACACCAAAAATAAGAGCTGCCTCAAAACCCAGCCCTGCGGAACACCATGCCTCTAGGGTAGTGTTGAAGAAGTACTTCCGACTTCCGTTCAAACTGACTCTCTGACATCGATGCATAAAGTATGATTTAAAAAATGTCAAAAAACACCGAGATAGACCTCTGCCACCTTTTCAATTAGAGGGCCGTTGTTTACAGAATCGGAGACCTGAGAAAAGCCGTATGAAGAGAGTAATACATGTTGACCATTCTCTGACTATTCCAGAAGGAACCGCAAAAAAAAAGAAATGCGTATTAGATAATCGAGCAAAAGTTCTTTTTTGTGGAAGTCCGCTCTTTCGGAGGTTTCAAATCAATACAGAATATTCAATTCTGCGCCAAAACAAACTCCTATAATATAATCTGAAATATTTTTCTGAAAATAGGGATTATCGAGGTCGGGCGATAGTTATTTAGGTCACTAGATCAGATTCTTCCCCTTTTTAAAAAGAAGAATCATTTTTGGGCACTTTAATTGATCTGGATCAGTCATCAAACGAGCTTTATATAATTGAGTGAATAAACATTGGAAATATTTAACAGATTTGCTATTTATTTCAAAAATATTTAGACTAGAAGAATTTCTCAAACATAAAATGGTCTTAAATACCATGCACTCTGTAATGCAGAGAAGTTCAAACGAATTTTCATTAATAATTCTTATGGTCCGAGAGACAGGATTGCATAGCATCGACTATAATATATATTCCGTATCCATCAAATATGTCAGAATATTATGAAGGCAAGTTTTTGAGTGCCGCGTCAATTTGGTGGGCACGTCAACAGTTATGTCCATGCAAAATGACCTCAACACACAAACCAAGTCCGTCAAATGTGCAGAGTTGTGAAGGAAATATACATTAAAATCGCCCGCAATAACCAACCCGTTACCAAAACGAACTCCAAATTTCAAAAGTGTCTCAAACTTGTCCGAAAACAAATAAAAGCCACTCAAGCAAAATCCGTAAATACACATCAAGTCGAGCCGCTTTGTTTGTCTCCAGATCTAAGTATAAAAATATGCATGAACTTTATTTGGAACTTTAGGAACCGTAAAGTGCGGGTAACCCTAAATATAAACCTAAAGTGCCGAATTTTTCAAAGAGAACTTTAAGAACTACAGTTTGGCGTTCCTCGCTCGGATACGTGTGAGAAATATGACATCTTTCATTAGAAACTTAAAGAACGAAAGGAGGTTGGAAATGGAGAAGCAGAGTTATGTTGTTAATGCCGATTTGTTTTTAAGGAGCTGTCTAAAAATAACGATGAAGTAGAAGTTTTGACCTTTAACTTCCAGCAAAATCTTCCTCTTTCGAAAGCACGCATTGGTGGACGCCCGTTGTGGACATATAACTTTTGCCTTCATTCTGGTAGGTAAAATAAAGCGCACTTTTATTTATATGGTGAAATTACAGAAAATACAGAAACTACAGAAAATCACCAAATAAGGTACTGTCAAATATCATTACATCACCAACATACTTCCTCAAAACGTTACAGTTTTGTATCTGTTCTCGGATAAGGCTGCGGCGCAAAACAAAAACTCAATAATGATGCAGTTTTTGTATTTACTTGTACGAACAACGTCCATCCAAAAAGTTGTCCATCGCTTTACTGAGCCAGAACATTGCTCCCTGACGTGTGGCCGATGCTGCGGGATAATGGAAGGAAATACTACAGTACTCTGATTGTATCAAGCAAGCATCAAAACAGTTTGTTCTCAGTTTGGTGAAACAAATCATAGTCCTTAACTTTACTAGTCACTTTGACGGCCTCTTCAAGAAAGTAATCTCAAATGCTAACAAGCCAAGATTCCAAATTTCAAAGTTTAGCATTTTTGAGTAAGAAGGAAACACTTGAACCATATTAGAGTAAGTGTTTCTATTGGTCTTCTGATTTTAATCCAATTTCAAATCTGAAGGGGCCTTGATGCGATATTCAAATGGATGTAGACCAGTCTATGGCCAACCCATTCCTTTGACGAAAACGAAGTATGTGGCCGTTATGCAGCTGGCTATACGTGTTCCCTCGGACCAAATGGCCTTTCACAACCGCCTCACGAGTGAAGCACTGGCAGCGTCCCAAGGGTGTGCTCGCTTGTGCCAGCTTTTAGCTTTTTAAATGCTTATTTTTTTAAAATCATTTTATGTTAATATCAACCTGATTTTAGGGTTTTTGGTATTGTCTTCTGCTTATTGCACCATATTCGTTTCATTTTTGTCACCTAATACAGGGGTATGAAAGCTCACGTGTGTTTATTATTTTTAGTTTCTTAATATTTATTTCTTGAAAATATTTGTCCATTAACAATAACATCCTTATTTGCATTGTTTTTGTCCTTTATTGAACATCATAAACCATATTCTTTTTGTAACGTAATAAAAGCGTTTTCGCTGAGAATTTGTTTATTTTTGTCAAAGTTTGTGGTAAGTACGCATTTTTGACGTATTTGCTGCAAGAAAGATGCAACTCTATTTTTCCCCCTTATTTATTTAAAAAATATCAAGTCCAAAATAGTCTTAAATATTGACCAAACCTGTCTTTAATCCACTAAAATGTTGCTCTTTAGTTAAAAAAAATAATAACATAATTAAACAGTTTTTTAAATTCCCCAACAATTACAAAAAATGGAGCTTCTTGCAGCAAGGTCCTCAATTGTTAAAACCGATATAGTGTACCAGTTTTGATTGCTCTCTGATTATTAGTTACAAGAGATTGTCAGCTCTTTAACAGTTATCGGTCGACCCATGCATCTGTTGGGGCAAACTTATTAGAAATAATATTTCTAAAAATAGATTTACATTATAGTTTCACCCAAATTGTACTTTAATGAATCAGAGAAGCAAAATTCTTCCAAGGCACATTATATAGACAAACTTATAAATTGTTTAAACTATACTTTTCAAAAATGTAGATCTGATTCAGACAGAGTATTGATGAAACATGGCAAAACTTAAAGGGCGTTCTGCGTGGAAACAATACTTGCCGATGAAGCCTGTCAAAGGGAATTAAAATCTGGGTAAAAAGTGACGCTTTTACTGGTTACAGCTATAACATGAATATGTATGCTAGAAAGGAGGACGGACAAGTTGATGGAACATTTATGGTGAGAGAGCCGTACTAAATTAGCTAGTACAATAAACTCTAAAGATATAGTACTAGGCTTTGGCAGGTTTTTTACATCATTAAAGCTCATGACAGAAATTCCTTCCAGATGAAATCAGCTTCTACGATAATTTTATAAGGGGAGTGGATTTAGCGGACCAAATGGATGTAGACGCCCCAGTTAACAATACCCCAATGGGACCTATGTTATATCTGTTAATGTCAAAAACAAAAACAAAATCTTATGCAAACCTATTTGAGTAACCTAATCACATACAAAATAGTTCAGAAATCATAATTTGAACTAGCTTTATTTAAGTAACAAAATTAGGACTGAAAGGGCTAAAGAATGACAATCGAGCCAGTGGATAGACAAAAGAAATTCGAGTTAACGCCTTCCAAAATAGGGAGAATTGATCAAATTTATCAGGAATACACTGAATGTTTAAGTGAATAAAGAGGAAATCAGATCCTTTAACCTAAGATATGCGGTCAGTGTTTACAACATCACAAATCATGAACTTACCAATCAAAAATTGTTCATGTTCCAGTCATTTCCCTTAAAGAGTCGCGATGCTAATTAGCTCTGCTCATCTCTTAACACAAAGCTAGTTTGTTACTTATAAAATATCCGAAAAAGATATAACGCCGATTCATGGGCGTCGGGAGGGGGGTTTGGCTGTTACCCCACCCTAAGCCCTAGAAATCTAATTATGTTAAACTAAAAAACATTTAAAAAAAAATGTCCCCTATGCTGGCGACGCCCTTGCTCCGATTGTGGCAATATGAACAGCTTTCTATTTATCAATGGTAAAAAGTAATATTCGCAGGAATATGA
>JAEQML010080538.1:0-11556 GCA_016904865.1 Pissodes strobi | reverse complement strand
ACTTGAGTGTTTGAAATCAAGTTCTTCGGTCGTCCTCATCCACTTTTTCGTGCGGGCTGCATCGAGAGCGTGTAGAAGTTCATCTGCTATGTCAGAGTCTCCGCTTTCGAGGAAGTCTTTGTACATGGACTCACTCCGCATTCCAGTCTGAAATATATTCTTTTCGGAAGCCCCTAGGGATATGTTTTCTCGTTACGCAAATGACAGCCCCTACGAACCTTTTGTAAATTCCGTGTTTGTGTAAGGGTACACGTCACACACTTCTTGATCTTGTTCATCGGGGGTGCACGGAGAGAAAAATCAAAATAAAAAAATTAATTATATACAAAAAAATAATTGAATATGTGACGGGAGGAGGGAGGGTTTTCAGTTGATTTTCTAGTTTTTCATGAAATATTTTGATTTTAATACAGCACCTATCATTTTAGATTTCTTTATACCAAGCGGGAAAGTTCGCAAAAAATGCCAAACTATTTATTTATAGATATTGTCTATATATTAGCAACTTGTGATAATTGCGCTAAACAAAAATAATACACGAAATTATCTTGACCTAATTGCTCAAATATCCGTAATTCTAAAGTGCCTTTCGTCGCTTTGACCAAACAATCTACACGTAGATTATGTGCCCCCACCATAAATCAATTATTAATCGATAAGCGCCAAAAAAAAATATGTTAATTATATTTTTATCTCTTGTCTAAACCACATTAATTGAATCAAAGACAAACAAGTCTATACACTGGCGATAATATCTATAAAGCACTTCAATTATTTGTCTATTTTTAGGAAAATACCATTTAATTTTCGTGTAAAGTACAATAATAAACTGTTTATTTTTGTGCTCTTAGGTGACCCCAATGCACTTCGTATAAATGATCGATGCGTGGATACATCACGGTGGCATTCTTTTTTTATATTTTTCATCCGGTTGTTATATGAAGAAAGGTAAGTGAAAAATTATGTTATAATTTTTTGAAATAGCAATAAGTACATCATTTGAGCCTCAACACAAACTTCATGGAAGGTTATGGGCGGGGTTCAATTCAAGCTTTTTTGTATCTAATTGTATATGCTCTTTTGCTTACAGATGCCTATGTATGAAATACTCGCACGATTTTGTGGCTTTGCCAAAAGTACTGGGTGTCCTATTTTCTTAGAGGGTATCTTCGTAATTGTTAGTGCTATAGGTGTCGTGTGCTCTTTTTAGGTCAAACTTAATTAAATAAATAAATAAATAAAAATAGGTTTATTGTGAAAACAAAAAACATCATCACAAAAGGTGACAAGTTCGGCAGAGCATATTTTCATTACCACCTAAGCAATGTATTAATAAAATATCACTAGTGTACAGGGTGGCTCGAATTCGTGTCTATGTACGGGGAACTCGAAAACCGTAAGAGATACAGTGTCGGTCAAATTAAGGCAAAATTGCGCATTTAGGTGCCTAGTAATATTCCGTTTAGAAAGTTTTAAAATTCCGAGTATTTCCGGAGATATCCGGAAAAAAAACGATATTTTGAAAAATCGTTTTATTTTTTTTCTGGGCATTTTTAAAAACGGATTTCAAATTGAGTTGCACTTTTGCATTGCCACTTTTTCCACTCTATCCAATGATGGTATCCAGTTTGAAATCCGACGTTTCGTCTTCAATCAACTTTCTGTTTTTAAATACGAACTTTAATCTTGTTTGTCGTTTTTTAGATGGTATTGGCGTTATTAATATGAGTATGTGTTTTTATTTTTTTTATTTCTTTTTTTTAATTTTTAATATTATTTTTTTAAATTATATTATATTTTGCTTTGGCGTAATTTTAAATAATTTAAGGTAGGTACTTCTTCCAATCCAGGGTGTGTTTTTCTATCAAAGTACCTATAGTATCACGTAGTATGATTATAAATTGTTGATGTTCTCTATTAAATATATTTTTTAATTGGTTAAAAGTTGAAAATATTTTATCTTTGCACTAAGCAACTTGTTTGAGTAATAGTTCATGGCCATAATCTCGTAAAAATAATTTTACTATTTTTTATTTTTAATACGGGCTCAAATTTTCCACCTAACACAAAAAAACAAATAAAATATTTTTATAAAATATAGAAATTTCAAAAAAAAATCTACCTTAAATTCTTTAAAATTACGCCAAAGCAAAATATATTAAATAAAAATAATAATAAAAATTTAAAAAAAAAACACCTATTTATATTTATAACGCGAATACCATCTAAAGACGATAAAAAAAAATTAAAGTTCGTATTTAAAAAAAGAAAGTTGATGATGATCCCTTAAAGACGAAACGTCGGATTTCAAACTGGATATCATCATTGGATAGAGCGGAAAAAGTGGCAATGCAAAAGTGCAATTAAATTTGAAATCCGTTTTTAAATAAGCCCAGGAAAAAATAAAACGATTTTTCAAAATGTCAGTTTTTTTCGGATATCTATGTAAATACTCGGAATTTTAAAACTTTCTAAACGGCATCTTGTTAGGCACCTAAATGCGCAATTTTGCCTTAATCAGTGAGTTCCCCATACATAGACACGAATTCGAGCCACCCTGTACATTTATTTAAAATATTTTAAAGGCCTTGATTAAAATCAACAATAAATGTTTGGAGTCTTTTTGTATAATTTGCTTTTACTATTACCCTTTGGTATACAATTATAAATATATAGACCAAGATATGAGAAAGAAGAGTTAAACATCTCTGTTCTATGCAATGGTATTTGTAAAGTATTGTTATTCCGTGTCGGTATTGTAAGTATATGACCCACTCTTAACAAATGCTGAGCTAAATATTCAGGGCAATTGTTTTCAATAATCTTCTGTATTAGAAAAGAGTAATGTAGCAATCTTCTCTCAGACATTTTAAGCATGTTATTAGCCCTAATACTTAAATGGTGTTCCACGTTCCCTCCCACCCATACTGAACATGTACCGCACACAATAAATATTTTGAATCTTTTGTATCCTGTACCCATTCTGCATTGTTAAGAAAAGCCCGAATACACAGTCAGCATAATTACAGTGATTCTGTAAGTAAAATTTTCACTTTTGAGGATGAAAGGTCCCTAAACTCAAACAGTTGTTTTAAAGAAAAGTATGTTTTCTGACAAATTTTACTTACATGCCCCGTAAAACTCAAGTTTAGGTCCAGTAGTAATCCAAGACTTTCGACTTCCCTGGCCCATTCTATTTGTTGTCCCAAAATTTGAACTTTATCAATATTTGCAATATTTGTGTTCCTGCCAAATAATATTGCTTGTGTTTTTGCAGGATTAACTATCATATCTTTGTTGTCCAAGTGGTAATTTTAGAGAGGTCTTCATTCAACCTTCCTACAGCCACATTGCCTTCACTTCTGGAAAAATGACAATAACCCTGAAAATAATCACAGTATGCGTACAATAAACAGTAGTCAACCACTTTATTGATGTCAAAGGTATAAACTGAGAAAAACAAAGGACCAAGGATGGATCCTTGAGGCCAGGCCCGGACTGGGCCGTCGGGTGATCGGGCGACCGCCCGGTGGGCCGGTTCCAAAAATGGGCCGGTCATCTTGCGAAAAAAAAAGCCTAACGAAAGAAACGTTAAAAAACTAAAAACTCAAAGCAATCACTATCCAGACGCTGGACTCGCTATGCTGTGTTTGCCGCAGCAGTGTTACATGCCCCGCAAAGTCCCATTTCATCTGGGTTACCCTTTCTATTACATCCTTGACCTGTGTATGTTGTCTTATGTATTCGTTTGTCTCCCTATATCTTAAAGAAATACCCATTATTGTCTTTTCCATACCTCTTTGTTTTATTTTTAGTTTTTGTATTGTCTGTTTTGTAAGGGTCCACGTCTGGATATTTTTGGCATTTTCTAATGAGTCACAGCCATCATCATTTGCTAGTGGTGTAAATTATTCTATAAAGCACGTATACATGAGATTAGATGAGCACGAGTTAAGCACGAGCCATCACCTGGGCACCGAATCTTACTTACTTTATAGCAAGAAAAATGATATACATTGTCTATTTTCAACTGCAGCTTCGGAAAGAAGACAAAAAATTGAAGAAAATAAGGCAAATTTTAGATAGAATTATTGAGACAATAAAATTAATAGGTAAAAGGGGTTTAAGTTACAAGAGAGATACTAAAAATGAGTAAGCATTTACTTTTTTAAAACAAGATATTGATCATTGTAATTTTCTAGAAATTATTTTATCCCCTGTTGCGCACACATATTAAGAAATGTGCCAAAAAGAGACAGCAACTTCATAATTACACTCAGGCTCAGAATTTATAAAATATAGGTAGGGGCAATTTTGTGACATTTTTATCAAAAAATACTTTAAACTCTATAAAACTTATCAAATTGAAAATTGCTAAACAAGCCAAAAGTGCTAAAATCTACTCACTACAAATTGACACAACACAAGACATAATTGTTGTAGATCAGTGTTCTATTATTGTTAGATATATGTAGGTGAAAATAAAGTAAACGAGCGATTAATTGGTCTGATTAACTGCACTTCTAGTAAGGGTAAAGATCTCTATGAAATTGTTGCGAATTCTTAAAAAGAGCTGGGTTTAGAAATATCAGATTGTGTTGGAAATTCTACGGATGGGGCTGCCAATATCCAAGGCCAATATGATGGCTTTACGGCATGGCCCTCTAAAGACTCACCAGGTCAAATCCACGTTTGGTGCTATGCACATCTTTTAAACTTAGTTTTGTCCAATAATACTAAACTTACGGTTCCTGCAAATTTCATTGTTTGGATTAATAAATAAATCGGCCGTTTTTATTCGAGAATCGCACTTGCGAATAAATGTCTGGAAGAAAAAAATCCATTTCTAATTTTGTTAACATTTTTGGGGAAACAAGATGGTGGGCCAAGGATAAAGCTTTATGAAAAATATTTGACGAAAAGGGCATATTTGTCTATTTATATCTAACATTATGATGCCAACTCCAAGGACTTTAATGCTGATATTTAAAGCTCAAAGCCTTTTGGATGGTTTTCTGAAATACGAAACCATTCTAGTGGCAATAGTATTTAAACACATTTTTATTTCCACTACACCTTTGTCTAAATAGCTTCAAACAGCAGGTATTGATTTTTTACAAGCGCACCGAATGGTTGAGGATACTTTAACATCATTAAAAAATATGGCCAGGAATTTTGATAAAGTTTCTGAGGAAACCGCTACTTTTGTGAATTAATCGAACACAGAATTTTTAAATCTTGAGATTCCCTTAGAAATAACGATGCCCAGTATCTAGAAAATGAATTAGAAAAATATTTCATGATGAGACATGCAGTGACGAAGTTCCGCATGAAGCAATAGCCAAATTTAGAATTGAAGTATTTAATGTAACGATGGACAAGGTAGTTAGTTAATGTAATGAGAAGTAGATTTTCAAGTCATACCGAACTTTATACGGGATTTTAAATTTTTCAGCCTTCAGGCTCGTTTCAAAATTAAGCCATATTATACACAGGTAGAAAAAAATTAACACGAAATGCAGTTTAAAGATTTTGCATCCAAGTGGTCAAACTAATCAATGTCCTTGCCAGAAGAATTCATACATGAAAATATTGAACTAGAAAAAGAACCGGAATTGAATAAGCCAGATGATTTTCAATCTCATTATAAAAATGTATTTAATGCTGTTACAAAGTTTTAATCAAACATTATCTTTACCGTGAGGCTTATCCATGCAGATCTTGAAAAGGCGTACAAATACATACTAACTTTGGCGATGTCACAAGTAGGGTGTGAGCGATCATTTTCTAAATTAAAGTTTATTCTAAACAGATTACCAAGTTGGTTGCCTCAGGATCACCTAGAGGCATTTATGTTGATGGCTTGTGAAAAGGATATTTTAGTAAGTTTAAATAATGAAGATATTATTAAATATCTTACCAGTGAATGTAAGGGGTCTTAGGGATATGATCTGTATATAATCTAATTTTTTATCTTTTCTTTAACGGCTATCCTTTTTAAAATTATGCATCTAAATGAAAATAATTCATAAATTCATACAATTTTAAAACGCCTACTCCTATTTAAAAATAAACATGAGAGCCCGAGGAGAGGGCCGGTAATCTCATTTGGCGCCCAGGCCGATTTTCAGGCCCAGTCCGGCCCTGCTTGAGGCACTCCAGGTTGTACATCCCTTAGTTGAGATAGTCTATTAAAAGACTATCTCAACTCAACTCAAAAAACTGAGACATAAGTCATTTGCTGGCGTTTGCTCAAATAGTTGTTTACCCAGTGGAGATTAATGTTGTTGAATATAAGGTATTGAAATTTGGCTACAAGAAGGTGATGACTGATTGAGTAAATTAGTCTTTATTGAGAGCAAATATTTTTCAATCAGATCTTTATTAGTCTAGGAAAATGAAAAAGCATCTCCAGTCAGGTTAGGATTTTGGTTATTTCTATAAAAACTTGTTAAGTCACTGTCTGCATTTACTTTGGGTATAGGATCAATAAATATGTCATTCACAAAATCAGGATTATTCAGATTAGAAGATAACCTACATATATATTTTTATTTATTTACAGTATTCCATGGGGATTGTGTATTTCTACTTGTTTGAAATTGTGACTTATAAAAAGCGTTTTTTTCGGGTTTTATAGCCGCTGATACAAAAATGTTTAAGTCCAAATAAAATAGTTTTGTTTTTAAAGCACCTTTTTTTAATCTTCTAAATGCTTTTTCCTTCTCCCTAACCATGCAGCGTATGTTGTATGTAAACCCAGGGGGTATTTGGTTTCGAAAATGTTTTGTTATTTTGGGTTAGTTTGGGTTAGTTCATACTGTTAAAATATGACAACTTAAAATTAATATCATGAGAGTTATATACAGGATTAAAATCTATTAAACTAAGATCATTCTTAAAGGATCCAAAATCAATATTTCCAAAATCACGATACTGAACACATTGAGGCTTATGATGATAGTCATCACAGGTAATGATCACAAAAACTGCCTCTTGATCCGACTTTATAGGGTCGGTAATGATAACACCACTATCACAGACAATATCTATTAAAAGGATTACATCCAACACCTTGTGAGATTCTTCAGCAATTCTTGTAGGATCTCTGATTAGTTGACTTAATCCAAAGGAGTCAAAAATGCTTTTTAAATACCTAAAGTAGTTTTCAGGGGACAGCTGATCAGTGTTAAGATCTCCTGTTATGATACAGAAATCATGGGCCAGTAAGGCGGCTGGAATTGAGTCATACAGACACTCGAAAGCTCCATAGGGCACAGACGGAGGTCTATATACAATTCCCAATGCCCAAGACACATTTTTGACAG
Organism: Pissodes strobi; assembly: GCA_016904865.1. Taxonomy (NCBI): domain Eukaryota; kingdom Metazoa; phylum Arthropoda; class Insecta; order Coleoptera; family Curculionidae; genus Pissodes; species Pissodes strobi. Next base: position 4,228 of record JAEQML010080538.1, on the reverse strand, counting down.
AAATCCTTAGCAAATATTGTTTAACTGCCTCATTGGTACTAATTATATCCAGCTCAGTAGCGTTGAAACAATCTGAAATGTACACAGCTATTCCACCACCTGTTCTAGCTCTGGAACGATGAAAAAAGTTGTATCCTCTTATATTGAAGCATGATTCTGGAATCCAGCTCTCAGTTATAGCAATAATTTGTGCCCGTGTTCTTTGTATGAATATTTGAAGATTAGAAAATTTATTGCACATTGATTTGGTATTTATGTGTACTATTTTAACATTGCTGACTGGTTTTTTGCCTGAAACAATATTGCTATTATTAGTTTGTAAAGTTCCTTCTTGCATGAAAAAACTTGTAGGGTTTTAGAACAATCCCTACAGGCCAGATCTCAGGATCATAGAGTAATTCTACACACTTTATTGAGTTAGTATTAAGCTTAGTGTTGAGGTATGTTTCTAGAGCCTTGGCGTCAGTAGGCATAGCAAACAGTGAGACAAAACCACAGCTTGTTTCTCTCTAGAAACAGCCTGTATTTGTTCTGTTGCTTTGTTTACACCTATTATTATCGTGCTAGTTTTATTAATAGGTTTTTTGCTGTACTCATTTGCCTTTTGGCAAGGCGTGGGATATTGGGGCTTCTCTGTTGGACAGTGTGTTGTTTGCTTCCCACATTATGCCCCAATGAAGCAGCTGCAGTAGCTTGTTGTTCATTGTTATGCTTATTCGGCTGATTTAGGTTTGCGCACTCCTTACTAATTGCCACAGCACTCTGTACTGCTCTATTTACCTGAGACAACGTAACTTCTGTAGGTGAAAACCGAACAGGCCCATCCTTTTGTGTTCCAAATGTCAAAGGAGTATTTGGTGACAGGAATTTCACCAAATCAGTGTTGGAAGTTTTTATGATGTCCATGGCTTCACTTAACTTCGCTGCGACTTGCTCTATAATATTATTTGTAGCAGTGAAGGCAAAGTTACTAAACAGGTCCGACAGGTTATTAGTGATTTTTTGGAGTAATTGATCCTGCATTTGGTGCACATTTTCCTGAAAAATCGGTAAGATTTCAGTTTGAAGAATGCTTCGAATTTGACTGGAAATAACCCTTGCCCGCAGTTTTATTGGGCTCCCAGAGTGCATGTCATGTCGCTGTCATGATCTGAGTCCTCAGTTTGTTCGTTAAGAACATCCTGATACTTTAGGCAGATCAAAACAAAATTTCAAATTTTCGCTCGCTCTGGGGCGATACGGGGGAAAATCAAAACATTGTTAATTTTAAAATGACTCTATGTTTTCTTAGTAAAAAGAGATACAGAAATATGTTTTATACAAAACAGCTTTGATAATGGTTGTTGAATAATCTGCCGTTTTCAGAATAAGTATACGGGATCAGGCAAAACAGTTATCGGACCTAACCTCATTTTTTTAAATGGAACACCCTGTATATTTTAATATAAAACATAATATTTTAAAATCTCTTTTCAAAGATATCACACACCATGGATGATACTGGTTTCCTAGACGATTTATTTAAGGCGCGTTTAGCATCGTCTTGAATTTGAGATTTGCAGATGTTAGATTGTGAAAGGTTAATTGGTAATCTCGTCTTAGTGTAGTTTCCAATTCTGTCTTGTAGTCTTAAGCACACACCCTAATTTTATTCTCTAAAATCTCTTTGAAATTTTAGGAACAAATTTCTGCATCCCGTCAAAAATATAGAAACTGAAACTGGAATTTCAAATACCAAGGCGCAAAGAATTTTGACGCCCAATAAATATTTTCCCTATGTTGTTAATACTACCCAATATTTGCAACCTGGTGATGATGTGAGAAGATTGGAATTTTGCCACTGGTTTTTAAATAAATCTAACGAGGGTCGTTCTTTTCACAAAAAAAATAATTTGGTCAAATGAATGCCGAATCACAACTTGCGGTATATTTAAGCGACATAATGAAAGACATTGGAATTTCACAAATCCCCACATGGTACGACCTGTTCGTCAACAAGGTCGAATTGAGGTGGTGGTGTACCACTGTATTGAAGAAAATTTAAATGCAAATAGATAAATGGACATACTCCAATCAAATCTTTTCGAGATCCTTGATGATGTTATTTTAAATGAAGTAATAGAGATTTGCTTTCAACAAGATGGCGCTTCTACCCATAACGCTCTTCGAATAAGAGAGTATTTAAATGTACTCACTTTAGAAACCGTTGGATAGGAACACATGAACTTATAAGGTGGCCACCACGATCTCCGGATCTAACACCTCCAGATGTTTTTCTTTGGGGAGTGTTGGAAAATTAAATTTATAAAGAAGTCATCTTAACCGAGAAGAACTTGATCAAAGAATTCACGAGGCCTTTGCAGAAATAAAACCATTACACATCATGAATGCCTTAAAATCTGTTCGAAAAAGATGCCAGAGTACATTGAAAACAACGGAGGGGCTTCCGAACCTCTGCGATGATTTCCGTTTTTTTTTTCCTTAATCTGAATCTTTTATTTCGTTTTAAAGTTTCTATGGTTTTTTAATTTACTTTCTTTTGCCAACTATTTCTTCTACTCTTTGTCTGTTAAAATATTTTGTGTAATGTCTTTCCAGCTAGAATGTCAACATAGTTTCGTTTCTAAGATGTTAGTATATGGTATGGCCTACTGTGGTTTAAAGTAATAAAGTTTAAATAAATCGCCTAGGAAACCACTATCATCCATGGTGTGTTATATTTTTGAATATAGAATTTAAAATGCTATTTTTTAGATTAAAATATGCATGGTGTTCCATTTAAAAAAATGAGGTTAGGTCCGATAACTCTTTTACCTGACCTCGTATACTTATTCTGAAAGATTATTCAACAATTATTATGAAGAAACTTTTGTATAAAACATTTTTCTGTATCTCTTTTAACTAAGAAAATATAGGGTCATTTTGAAATTGACAATTTTTTGATTTTCCAACGTATCTCTTAAGCGAGCGGAAATTTTAAAATTTTGATTTGACCATTTTAAGTTTGACCTAAAAAGAGCACATGACATTTATATTACTTTTTTGATAGCACTAACAATTACGAAGATACCCTATAAAAGTGCCGAAAATGGGACACCAGGTATATGTTAGAACTTGCAATACCTAGCAATTAAATATATCATCACTCTTAGTGCAGTTTGCAATTTAATCATTACTATGTAACCTAATAATTATTACGCCCAACTCTGATTCCAGCGCTCATTTGGTTCAGGCGAAAGCTTCTCAGAACTGACTCTTTGACGGACAATAAATTATATTTTTTCAGGCGGCTATTTTGTGTTTTATCAGTTTAATAACGAAACGTTTTCGATTTATCAGTGTTCTAAAATGTACTATAAAAGCTATTACCAGTAGATATGTTTCTCCATTTGTTCAAAATATATTCTGGCAACGAAAACTATACCGGTCCCAGTGAAAATGCTGTCATATTTATTAGGTCACTAAATTTCTATTACATTAAATGCAATATTTGTTTTTCATTACTTATAAAAAATATGACAGCTTTCAGAACTTCCATTTACGTGTTGCCAGGGTAAGTTTTAATTATTATTATTATTACTATTATTGTGGATATATTTTACTCATTAATTGCTATTCAAATTTTGCGTCTGGTTTACTTAATTTTAAATGCAATTTATCAAATTAGAGTGTTTAAACAAACATGATGAACAGCAGACGCGACGTAAACAAAAAGAAATTTTGTCATTACATTAAAATTTCCGTCGGACGCTACTTTCATTATTTCCACCTTTCGAGCTGTAACTGATTCTTTATAGGGCCTTTGGCCCTTTGTATTTCAATTTAATTTAATAAAGTTACCGTAGAGCCCTATGCGAATTACAAATCGAATTTTCAAGCGAATTTATCCGTTTAATGGAGAATTCGGTCACTTCAAAGCTGCTCCGAAACGTAATAGTAGGAACACCCATTATCACTTTGCATTTTTGTGCCCTTTTCTTTGTGGTCTTTTGATTGATCTCGTTGGTGCCAGTAGCAAGTTTTTAGTACCGTCATGATCCACGAGAGTCAACAGTTTTTTTAGGCAGAAAAAAGCTATTAACAGTAGGTATTATGTTTCTCCATTTGTTCAAAATATATTCTGGCAACGAAAACTACCAGTCGCAGTGAAAATCTGTCATGTTCATTAAATCACTAAATTCCTATTACATTAAAATGCAATCTTTGTTTTTTATTACTTATAAAATTT
>JAEQML010080537.1:0-11558 GCA_016904865.1 Pissodes strobi | reverse complement strand
TGAAAAAAAAATTGCCGACAAAAATAGGTAGAAAATTTAACACTTATGAAGATCTGCGTGTTTCCGGCCTTTTTTAATAGGCATAATAAATTTTTCCTTAAATTAATTTATTATTTGCGTTTCCAGAGAGCAAAAAGATAAACCGCAGATCAACGTCAGGTGGACCTGGGCAAGGAAAGAGCGATGGACGGGCGACGACTTTGACTGGTTTTATTTATCCATTAATGACAGATTTACAAAGGAGGCATCATTATAACGGTAAGGATAACTAATTTTACAAGGATGTAAAATAAATGCCTATATCGATAGAAATAGTATGATTAACGTCTATAATTGTTGACACAATCGTTTCATGGACACTAATTTCTTTGCAAACTCAATAAGAAGTATACTGTCATTATTGAAGTAATTATGTGTGAATTTAATAGGAAGGAGCGCGGAGAGCTCGCATAAGTCAAGTGACGCCATAGAAGAGTTAAAGAATGCATTTGAATTAGCCGAACGAACAAGTCCTGGCATCAGCGAGATGTTTGTCTCTGAATTGGTGCAAAAATTAGTGCCATCCATATCTGATCAGAGGTTGAAGGGAGTTTTGGACAGATTGAAGTAAGTCGATTCTTATTTTTTCTCTTTTGGTTATAGTGTTACATATGGCTTAAATTAATTTATTCTGCACTGATGGAGATTGATAATTACTGACAGCATTTACGATGATGAGCAGTTTTTACTTGTCGGTAGGGGATTTCACTCATAAGATCTTTGTAAACATCTTTTAACTTTTTTAGTTGTTGTGATGTTATGTCAATAAATGTAGATTTCTCAAAGGATAAGTTGCATATTTAATGAGAAATTGGCATTACTTTTTATGTGATTCTTCAATGAAAGTAAAACGAGACTTGGTAATTGAGCCTAGGAGCTAAAAATGAGTAATACAGTTTTGAAGTCAAGGAAGAGATTTCATTGGTACAAATTATGATACTTAACTATATTTAGCTTCTGCCGCCTGCCGGTAGGAAAAATTCGGTTTAGTGCAGTACAATCGTTCACTCGTAAAACGTCCTAGCTCTGTTAGTGCCAAGATATTGGGCCATTTTCTCATTTTATTTGCACAGATATTTGGAAAATATCTACAACCCCACCTACCTATGGTAATACAGTTCGCTAAAAGTTAATTACCACCCCCGTCTTTATGGACTTTATGACATTTGGATGAAACTACAAGAAATGGTGAGAGACACCGTGATCTATTTGATAAATACCAGCAGCAACTGTAGGTGAATAATGAGCTAAAACTTGAAATAAGTGATCGAAAAAAACAAATCCAGCTTGAAATAAATAAAAATTAACAAAACTTGCTTGAAAACAATGTCATAATTACGGAAATTCCTCGTAACAAACACGAAAACTTGAATGCAGTAATGAAAAACATAACCCAAATCCTTAAAGTTACGATTGAAAACGTAAAAGCCCAACGTATAGGTAAACCTGAAAATCAAACTGCACCCATCAAAGCCTGTTTTGCAAGTCAGCAGGACAAACGGGCATTTCTTCAAGCAAGAAAATAACTAGCAGAAATGGACCTCGGAGGGAGTGAGGAGGTCTATTTCAATCATGATATGACTAAACAAAGTCGATATGTCTATAAGTTGGCAAGGAACTTCAGAAAGGAGAATAATCATAAGTTCATATGGTTCTCCAAAGGATCCATTTTCATAAGAAAGGATGAAAACTCTACAGTAGTCAAAATAGAGGATGAAGATGATTTAAACTTCAACGTAATGACGCAGAATTAAATGAAGGTTTCTTACATAAATGCTCAAAGTGCAAGAACCAAATTTGACGGCATACTCTGTTATGTGAAAAATGCCAACCCGACATATTAGTGATAAAAGAAACCTGATTTTATAACAGTGAACTAAATCTCTTTGTGATAAATAACTATAGAGGATCTCATGCATGTAGAGATTATGTAGGTGGAAATCGAGGTGGAGGCGTATCGATTTGTATTAAAGAATCTATTCCTTCAAGTGCAATCGAAATACAGAATAGCCTGGATAAATCGTGCAATTTTATTTGTATGTTCTTGCCAAATAACAATCTAAAAATATGTTCACTCTATAGGTCTCCGTCACAATTGAATAATGATTTTCTAGAGCAACTAGATATTATTTAAAGCAAATATGGAAGCAGTAGAACTGTATTGGTTGGTGATATGAATGAAAACTTGTTAAAGTGTAAAGAGCCACATGTAGAGTCATATAAAAATACAGTAGCCTTAAATTACAAAATAAACATACGCCACCAAGATCTACATACTCAGTTGAAAAAGTTGAAAACTTCTATAATTGATCATGTTTTATCAAACAAAAATATTGTTTGTGATGTAAAAATAGCTAAAAATTTGAAACTAGGCGACCACAGGAGGGTCCTTGATATCAATGTGAGTAAAACTTTCTATACGTAAGCCTAAGGTAAGGGTTCCACGGCAAGCTCTAAATGAAAACTTGTACAAGCAGGAATTTTGGCAAGTAAGTAGTACAATTAACATTAAATCTTCTGAAGAACTAATATCTGTGGCCCAAACCTGTAAAAAAGGCCTCAAAAACTTATTATTTGAAGTACAGAAGGGATAATAAATAAATAAATAAATAATATAAATAAATAAGCTTTTATTTCCAACAGGTAAAACCCACTTACAGGAAATTCACTAGAAAGTAAAGACTAAAAGTAAATTACACAGCAATAACTAACCTAATTTAATATAAACTGCAGAGCAGCATGAGTCTAAGCATAAGGAGTGGACTCTCATACATTATTAGGCGTCAACATAGAGTTTATGATCTGATTGACTGAATCAGCATTCAGGTCATTTTCACGTGAGATAGCGTTAAATGCATTACACATAAAGTAAATAGGACTCTGCCTCATAATATTAGATCTGGCTGCGCTGAGGTAGAAAGCTGGGGTATGCCTTGAACCAGACCTAGGAACTCGAAACTGGAGGCATTCCAACAGAAACGGACAATCAACGTGATTATGAACCAAGTTATGCAAAAATTTAATAGACTGAATCTGTCTTCTAGTGACTAAGGATATTTCACCAAACCTTTGTAAGAGTAATCTATTCTCATAACCCCTAATAGGATAAACTCCATCGCATCTAAAAGCCAAATACTTCAAAAATCGTCTTTGTATTGATTCGATTGCGGCAATGTGGCAATCATACATAGGGTTCCAAATGATTGCACCATAGTCTAATTTAGATCGGACAAAAGTGTGATATAGCAGTTTTATAGTAGATATGTCTTTGAAATATTTACTGTTTCGTATTACAAAACCAAGAGTCTTAGAGGATGACGTGACCAGTTGGTTAATATGGGGTATGAAAGTAAGTCTCAGATCAAACAAGATGCCCAGATCTTTAATGTTTTCAGGTCTGCTCAGCGCAGCACCATCCAATGTATAAGCATATATAAGAGGATTATTTTTACGAGAAAAAGTGATAACGTTGCACTTAGAGATATTAAGGGTTAACCTGTTAACCGTGCACCAATTGTGGACTAGGACTAAGTTTCCCTGCAAATATTCACAGTCCGAAGGTTTGTCTATTCTACTGAACAACTTCAGATCGTCAGCATACACAAGCTTATCGCACTTAATAACATTAATTAAATCATTAATAAAACACAAAAATAACAGGGGTCCTAAGTTAGATCCCTGTGGTACACCAGAACTAACGACAAATGACGGCGATCTGAAGTGCTCATATTCAACATACTGGGAGCGTCCAATCAAATAAGATTCAAACAATGCTAGCAGTCTCTGTGATACACCAAGGTTCCCAAGTTTAAAAAGCAAAATATAGTGATCAATTTGGTCAAATGCCTTCTGAAAATCCGTATATATAACGTCAAGCTGACCCTGTGCGTCTAGTGTTTTGCAGGCAATGTGTGATAGTGTAGCCAAATTTGTTATGCATGAGCGAGAATCAAAAAAGCCATGTTGATCATGTGAAAGGAGACCTCTAATTTTAGGGTATATGCTGTTGTGGATGGCTATCTCCAGAATTTTTGAAAAATTACAAAGAATTGAAATAGGTCTATAGTTTCTTACCCAAGTACAGTCGCCCTTTTTTAATACCGGAACTATTTTTGCTGTCTTCCAAATATCTGGAAACTGACCTTTATTAATTACAAGATTAAAGATGTGGGTTAATGGGGTAACCAGGACACAGGCACAGTCCTTTATAAGGAATCTAGGAATGTTGTCAACGCCTGAGGTTAGTTTATTTTTGAGTTTTTTGCTGGCTTTCAGTATGTCAGCAGTTGTTATATGCGGAATATCAATGTTGCTGCAACTGAGCACAGCGGCTCTCAGATCATTGATTTGTGCCGAATCGATATACACACTGCGAAAATATTCAGCAAAAGCATTGACAATGGTCTGAGGTCCGCCGTATTCACCGCAGTCATCCTTCAAGATGCCAGGGATTCTTGTTTGGGATTTTTTGCCGTTAACAAAAGACCAAAATGCAGATGGATCAGAGCGAATGTTAAGTTCAGCATTGCCAATATACTCCAGATAGTCAGTATTGGCTTGGGCTTTAATTTGACGCCTAATAGCATTAAATTTAGTTAGATAGAAGTTGGTTTTATACAACTTGCAATCTCGATATGCCTTTTCTTTTTTAAAAATGAGCTTTACCGTTTCACTCGAGAACCAAGATGGAAAACGTCGACGCTGTTTGATCTTTACAGGGACACACACTTCGAAAATATTATCTAAAATTTGGTATAGAGCTTTGGAGGAGTCGTTTACATTTGAAAAGCCAAGAACCGGTGACCAGTCAGCGTCCAAAAGCAAGTCGTACATGAGAGGAAAGTTTGCTTTTCTAAAATTGTACTCCTTGGGAGCATTTCTATTAAGGCTAAAGCTCTTGACGTGAGGGTCAACTATTGTAGCCTGAAAATTTAATAACAGGGATGGATGGTAGGGGTCTTCATTAACGAAAGGTGTGTCTCCGTAATGACCAATGTCACAGTCAATATTTGAGAAAACAAGATCTAACAGGCGATGATTACAGTTTTTTATATTGTTAACCTGAGATAAGCTGAGTGCATCAGTAAAACTTGAAATTAGTGCATACTTAGAGTCGGAAAAGTTTTTATGTACATATTGCGGTATATTAAAGTCCCCTACAATTAGCAATTTGTTCTCGTGCAATATATTCAAAGTTAGGAGATGATCCAAAAAGTATTCGAATTCGTTATTGTTAATATATGGTGGGATGTAGACTAGAATAATATGTAATATGGAAAATTTCACCTTCAGCCTGCAGCCCACAACACTAATAGCAGGAACTGTATTATTTAAGAGATTTAGGTCGAGTTGCTCAGGTTTCAGTTCACACTTCACACCCAACAGTACGCCTCCCCCTCTGGACACTCCCGCCAATTCAAACTCCCGATCTGACCGAAAGACTGCGTACTCCGACGTGAAAAGTTCGGAGTTAAACACATCCGGTCTCAGCCATGACTCCGTAATAGCGACTATGTCCATACTGCTGGTGGAAACAGCGTTAAAGAATGAATGCGTTTTTGTATTTAAACCCCGCACGTTTTGGTAGTAGCACTGAATAAGTTTGGGTTCCTCCGTTGAAGAACTTAGTTTTTTGAAGTTATTGTGGGGTGGCCCTTAGTGTATCTTAAGACAAGGTCTCTCTCACCGTTGGCCTTCCGATTCCGCAGCTGTTCCTTCACGCTGTTCAGCTCGCTCAGCTGCGATGGAGTTAAATCCGCCTCGACGTAATGACTGGATAACAACAGAATTCCTTAATATTATGATCAAAATTCGTGACATGTTATATGAAGAAAAAAAAACTTTTAACTCTAAGATAAACTATAAATTTAATCTTCAGAAAAATATTGTAAATCAAAAAAGAAAAGAATTGAAAAAAATTTTTTTCTCAAAAGTGGGTAGACGCGAGTCAGAATCCCAAAAAAACATTGGGGAATAACAAATGACCTTTTAAAAGGCAAAAATAGGCACATTAATGTTCAGGCAATTGAGTGTGAGGGTGAGATTATCACGGAAGCGGGGAGTATAGTAAATATATTCAACAAATACTTCACATTGATTGGAGCGAATATAATTAATGGATTACAAAAAGTAAACCTACTAAGTTTGAGGAGGTCATGACAATATTAGTATAAAAGAAATATTACTAAAAAACTGTTATACCAATAATAGTACAACTTACGAATATGTGTTTTCAACAGGGAGTATTCCCAGAGATCCTTAAGCTTACCAGAGTTACTGCTATTCATAATAGAATTTATTCTAAAAAACCGGATATCTGATTTTGTTGAGAAGTCTGTACAAATAGACAAATTTCAGTATGGCTTCCAAAAAGGAAGCAACACAATGAGCGCTACAAGTGATTTTATAGACTATCTATCAAATGCTTTGGAAGAAAAATATTATGTGGTACAATCTTTGTTGATTTATGCCAAGCGTTTGACGTAGTAGACCACAAGGTCCTACTATCCAAACTTGAAAAAATGGGTATTCAAGGAAATACACTCAAATTACTACAAACCTACCTCACACAGAGAAAACAGTATGTTGGCTTGGATGGAGTGACAAGTAAAATCTGCATTAACAACTGTGGAGTGCCCTAAGGCTCAGTCCTGGGGCCACTCTTATACTCCCTTCATGTTCGGAATTTAGAGATTGCAGACCTTAGGGCAAGGTACTTTACATTTGCAGACGATACCATTTTGGTATATAAAGAAAAAAACATTAAACTTCTTGAAAAAGAAATAAACACTGATCTCAGTCATTGTCACTCCTGGCTGTTTGGTAACAAGCTGAAAATAAATGTAAAAAAGACAAATTGTATGATCTTTATGCAGAAAAATATAAAAGATACTCCGATCTCTCTGAAATTAGAGAATGAAGAAATATGTAGAGTCCATTGTACAAAATACTTACACTGTGGGCAAAATTAAATTGGAACCTTCTTTAATGCTTAATAACCTTTTATTTTCAAAGGATTTTTTATCATTTTTGGATATGTTATGGCCTAAGGTATTGGGATTAAAAAGAACTTTGCAAAGAGAGCCTACTTCAGTGGCGTACAGAAAAGGGAGTATTTTTGAAAACCAATGTATTTCCGGTCGTTGCAAAAATCGGCCAAATGAAATAAAGATGTAAAAATGGGCAAAAAAGATTAGAAAGAGTTCGGAATATTGACCATTAAAAAAACCAGGTCAATACGAACAAAATTAAAATTTATACTTCAATTTTGGGAAAACCATTGTGGGCCAGGTTAAATTGGATCCTTTTTTAATGCTTAATGACTTTTTCTTCAAATGATTTTTTATCATTTTTTGATATGTTATGGCCTAAGATATTAGATTCAAAAAGAACTTTGTAAAGCGGGTCTACTCTACAGTGGCGTACATTAAAATTTAAAATTATTATTTTTTTAATTTTAAAAATTTTAATAAAATTCAAAATTTCTGTACGCCACTGAAGTAGCCCCGGATTGCAAATTTTTTTTTTGATTCTAATATCTTCGGCCATAACATTTTCGAATATGATAAAAATTCCTTTGAAAATAAAAAGTCATTAAGCATTAAAAAAGGATCCAATTTCATTTGGCCCACAAACATGGTTTTCCCAAAATTAAAGTATAAATTTTTATTTTGTTTCTATTTAACCTGTTTTTTTTTTTAAAGGTCAATATTCCGAACCGTGTCAAATCATTCTTGCCCATTTTTAAAATCTTTATTTCATTTTGGCGATTTTTGCAACGACTTGAAATACATTGGCTTTGAAAAATACCCCCCTTTTCCGTACTCCACTGAAGCAGACTCTCTTTGCAAACTTCTTTTCAATCCCAATACCATAGACCATAAAATATCTAAAAATGTTAAAAAAATGCTTTGAAAATAAAAAAGTTATTAAGCATTAAAGAAGGTCCCAATTTAATTTGTCCCATAAGACATGGATTTCCCAAAATTAACGTATAAATTTTAATTTTGTTTGAATTGACCTGGTTTTTTAATGGTCAATATTCCGAACCGTTTCAAATCCTTTTTGCCCATTTTTGCATCTTCATTTGGCCGATTTTTGCAACGACCTGAAATACATTGGTTTTGGAAAATACCCCCTTTTCAGTACGCCACTGAAGCAGGACCCTCTTTGCAAAGTTGTTTTTAATCCCAATGCCTTAGGCCATAACATATCCAAAAATTCTTTGAAAATACGAAAGTTGTTACGCATTAAAGAAGGTTCCAATTTAATTTTGCCCACAGTGTAGACTTGATAATTGACGACAAAAATGGGCAAATCATATTGAAAAGAAAATGGTTCCGATGATTGGCGCCTTGTACAGGTGTCGAAATTACTTAAAGCCCACATGTAATCAAATTTACAATGTATACTTTCTGTCCATATTAAGATATCTCATCAGTGTATGGAGAACTTGTGGTAAAACACTCCTCAATAGAGCACAAAAACTACAAAATAAAATAATAAATATTTTATTTGGTTTTGATTTTAGAACACCAACAGAAATAATATATAAAAACACTGGCTTTTTATAAGTGTCGGAACTACTTACCTTGGAGCAATGTAAATTTATGTATAAGCTTATAAATAATATACAAAAATCAAACATATATATTAAATTGGTAAATAATGTCCATAACCATAATACTCGAATTGTAGAAAATATATATGTCAACTCTACAAGAACAAACGTTGCCTTAAATAACCCAATTATGAAATGTTTAAAATTGTACAATTTACCTAATCAAAAAAAAAAAAGTGAAAATTCGTTTGAGAAATTTAAAGCTAAACTTACCATAAATCTTTTACAGACCATGACTCACTCAAATTCTTAATAATATGTATAGTGTATGAATATAGTATATGTCTGATGTGTAAAATTTGCATAAAATTGTGGTAGGTATAGTAAAAGATATGAGATGTGTGAGTAAAAATCAAGTAAAATAATGCATTGTGTATATATTGTTATTCTATATATAGTATAAAGTCCCGGTACCAGCTATTTGCTGCCTTGGTGACCTTATTCGGTATTCAGTCTAAACTTAAGCGAAAATTGTGATATGATAGTACTAGATAATATGAACTGTATTGAAACTGAATAAATGTTTTTTAAAAAAAAATTGGTGATAAATGATTTTTTAATTGTTTATCCCGACCACTTACCACGAAATAATTACATAATAAGTGACGTTCACTGTACCTAGGCACAGTATTTCAATAAATATTTATAAATTTTTTCTGGGTATTTTGTACACGGTAGTTTAAGGACGATGAAAGCATTTTATTAATAATACTATTATTATTATCAAAACATTTGCCAAAAAAAAATTAAATCGGTTCGAGTGTATCGTTTTACCGAAAATGGTCCCACCACCACCACCACATAAGGAAGGATTATTATTTAATTTTAAATTTGGTTAAGGTTTCTGTGTAGAGTGATCTAAAAGAAAAAGCTGCATATTCCAACCATATTACCATTCATATAAGGTAACTTGGTTTTAAGTTATGTCATTTAGATAGATCCTCAAGGTGCGAGCTTTCATACAACATGACTACTGCATTGTTATTTGGGATATTATAGACCCTCAGAAGATCCTCCTATAATGTGACAATAGTGATAGTAATTCTTCAAGGTTAAAACTATTTCATTTTAGATTACCCCATTAACCTTATCGGATAATTATCTCTGTAAATATACTTTTTCCTCAAAAAAAGCTAGTAGAAGTTCGCTGTGACAAAAGCTGTACTTAACTTTATGTGTTATTTGAAGCTATACCCACCTAATAGTTATATTTATATTTTTTGCAGTGATTCAACATAAACTATTAGAAGCACTTGAAGAAGAATTAACTTATTCCGAAAAAAAATCATGTAGCTCTTTTCCGGAAGCCCTATTAACATGACAATATTCTTATGTCCAATATGCTTTTTAAAATAGCACTGTTTATGGAAATCAAATTAAAATTAATCGAAACATTTGCTGCGGGTTTGATACATATTAGACGGTAGTTCACGTGAATTAACATACCAATAATGATACCTACATTATGTGTTATTATATGTTGAATTTTAATATATTTATTAACTAACAATATTTTATATTTAAAATAATAGTGCCATTTAAATATATATTAAATCCGTTCAATTGTAATCCACTAATTGAAATTAAATTCTTTAACCACACGTACACCATTAGTGCATGCAGTTCAAGACCTAGATAGATATTTTGTGAAATTATTGTAGGAATCATTGCCAAGTCCAAGTCAGGATTGTTGTACATATTGTATATCTAGATTAATATAGGATAATATTTTTTTCTTGCAATGTATTTTTTTAGATGTGTATATAATATAAATATATAGTTTATTTTTAATTATTCAGAAGTGTCGCAATGTCAAGAATGGTATAGAAGGTTTGTGATTTAACGACTGTTATTAATTTATTAAATTGTTTAAAAAACGCGAATCGTTTTATTTACTTAAGATTGCCAAGGCTTTAGTTGGACAGGATATGCGAAAAAGTAAGTTCAAGCAACACTCTTTTATTAACGTATATTTCCTGTAACCACTCATGTTAGTGAATCTAATCTAGGTGACAGAACGGCTACACATTTTATAAACGATATATTTTAGGAAAAAGAGACATAGTTGTCAAGATGTTTCGCATTGAATATAAGAGTAATGCTGTTTTTGATACTGTTATATTAAAATGCTTTTTAAATCCAATAATATAAACACTAAAGTCGCTAATGTATATGTTGCTTTGCAGCTAGAACTGTAAGCCAGTAACTTTCTTTTAAGAGATGGAAAACAATAGCGGAATTTCTTTGGAATACGTGGTTTATAATATGTCTTATTCCACGTTATTATCCATAACCATCGACATTTTCAAGTTCGTCTACGAAGTATTTGTCATCTTGTATTTATTATGTAGTTCATTGAGTATATGTACCAGAATGTTTAAAGAAACTGTATCTTACAAGACTAGTGACTGCAAATGTTTGCCTTTACTTATTGTGAACCATTAAGTTGCAAATGCCGACATGTAACCTACCATGTATTCCTTTATATTATTATATACTAATTAACCTGCATTTACTGAAAGCCACAGCAAAATAAATAGTGTAAATAAAAATCTAATTTTCCAGATAAGTATTACCTGCATATTAAACGCTTCTAGTTTTCGAACGAAAAAAAACTGGCGAATATAAAAGGCTTATAGGTAATCTTTTCTATAATTAGGGTTTCTTAAAACATTACTAATTTGTCTATGAAACTATATTTATTACTGATTTAGAAGATCCATTCTTTAAATATTTTAGAATATCTTGTGGAACAAAATGGAAACTGAACATAATTTGTAGATTGAATATGATAGATTGATCAGGTACCAAAAAAGTATATTCATGGTTGGTTTAATGAAATAGAAAAAAATTATATTAAGCTACCAACCGAAGTTCAATTTATACTATTTACTTAAAG
>JAEQML010080536.1:0-11558 GCA_016904865.1 Pissodes strobi | reverse complement strand
AAATTCCTAGAAGAATAGGTCTCAGCTGGGCAGCTTTTGGCAAACTCGGATTCATTCTTAGATCTAGGGACACCCCTATAAACCTTAAAGAAAAGTTTTCGAGTCGTGTGTTCTACCAGTCCTCACTCATAACCTCGAAACAATCCCGCTAACATGCAAAGCAGTTAATAAACTTCAAGCCACACAAATAGCGATGGAAAAGGCCATGTCAGGGATTAGTTTACGAAAAGTTCCAAATGAGGAAATCAGAAGAAGAACGCAATTAACAGATGTTAGCAAAAGAGTAGCACAGCTAAAATGGAGATGGGCTGACCAGATTGCAAGACCGAGCACAGAGAGATGGGCATACAAAATAACAGCTTGGCGGCCAAGAAAGTGCAAAAGAAGTGTTGGCAGACGTCAAAAAAGATGGCGAGATGATATCCAGGAGATTGCCGTGAAAAACGGGATGAGGGTTGCTACGGACAGGCAAAAATGGAAAAATATGGAAGATACGTACATTCAGGAGTGGATGAGAACAGACTGATAAGAAGAAGACAAAGACACAAGTTCTGCGCTTATTTATATCCAGTCTAATATATCTCGAGAATACTCCGGACGAAGCGCGAGGCTTCTCTATTATTCCCGATCAGAGCTGCCTCCCTCTTAACCCTGATCATCGCGATCAGCTACTTTCTTTGAGCCTGTCGAGATGGACAACTTTCAGTTTGCTTCTGGGGCTACGTTGAATTCTATACAGCACGTCGTCATTAATTCCTTTGAGGACTGTATAGGTCCCTTCCCATACTGGCGTTAGCATGGAGGATCTTCCTTTCTTCCTTTGCGGATTATATAACCAGACTTTATCGTTCATCTGAAATCCCATAGAATTAGCTTTGAGATCATATCGTGTATTCATTCGGTCACTGGCTTTCTCCGTATTTTCTCTGACTAATTCATTGATGCATAGTAACTTTTCGTTAAGGGAATCCGTGTAGTCTTGAATTCTTGTTGTCTGGCGTTCCGAATAATAGGTCACATGGTAAACGAAGATCTCTTCCAAATAAAACCATGTCCGGTATTAGTCCTGTCGTGTCATGGACTGCTGATCTAAACGCCATCAAAAATAGTGGTATGTGTTGGTCCCAATCGTTCAGACTGACGTTTATCTACGACCTTTGACAAATGTTCTTCATGTCTTGTTAAACCTCTTGACCATGCGGGCTAATTGTGGATGTAAGGCTGTGTTCTGTGTTTTATGGATGTTGAGTAAATCACAGACTTTCTGGAAAACCTTGGATTCGAAGTTGCGTCCTTGATCTGAGTGCAGCTCTAACGGAACACCAACATCTACAAGGTGCTTGCAAGGCAAATCGTGGTGCTGAGTAGATCCGATGCAGCCTCCAAAATCCTTCTCCAATTTCCCAAAAATTATCTGTGCAGTATTTCCGCTTATTCTAACAGTACATGCCGCCACTTATGTCATCTTGTAGTTTGGTAACGATGAACTCTTCAGTGCCAAACTTCAGAATGTTAAGTTTGTTGTCAGAAGAGAATCCATGTTGACGGATGAGGTCCATCCCCAAAAGAAATTCGTCTTCTATGTCGGCCACCAAGACAGTGTGGTGCAATTTAATTCTTCCAAGACGAAGTTCAATATCCATTTCTCCAAGTACTTCAGCTGTCTCACCGGTAACCGTACGAAAACTACATTCTTCGATATGGGTAGAACTTCTACTCTATTTATAATGTTGGACTTTATCAAAAATACCGCCGCACCAGTGTCAACAGTAATTGCAATGGCTCTTTTCTTGATCTTTCCTGTAATAGAAAGACTGTCGGCGGCTTTTCCGAGTATTTATATCGAGACGATCCTGGGGCCTTTATCTTCTTTAACCAACACCCGCCCCGCAATATTGACTAATTGAAGCTTTCCTGATTTGACTTTGAGGAGATCTAGACCGTAGTTGTATTAGGCAGTCTCTTTGGAAATGCCCAGTCCTGCCACATCTATAGCACTGACTTAAAGTATTTCGGTTACGGTATACTATCTTCTAGTGGCTCCCTGAACCTCCCCGTGGCCTGAAGAACTTCGATTAATTCCTTTCTTTCTACAAAATATCGCCCATCTCAGTTAATTCACACCTGTTCGCCGGCTTTTCTTCCTGGATGGATACGGCCCTGATTTGTGGCTTAGGTATGTTACAGGCCGTCTCGATTTCTAGGGCTGTACCCAAAGCGTCACTGCTGTTATCAAATTTGGCTAGACGTAGTGAGTTTTTGAATCTCTGATACCATCCACGAGATATTGGGCAGCAAGTTACTCTTGAAATTCTTCTGATACGCCCGGGTAGGCGAACTGAATGAGACGTCTAACGTGCCTCAAACTCTTGCAAGTTTTCACCAGGCTTCTGATGTCGGGACTTTACTTGTGCCTGATACAGTTGTCTTCTGTTTTGGTCTCCAAATCGTCTCTCCAGGGCAGCTACAAGTATGTCATATTTCCCCTGTTGGCTGATGGGAATGGTCTGTAGTAGTTCCAGGGCAGATCCACGAAGCGCTACCACTAGTGATGTAGCCATTTCTTCGTTATTCCAATCGTTGGCAACAGCAACGATTTCCAATTGTCTTCTGTACATTGTCATTGTCATTTATCGGGAAAATATCACACCTCCCGAATCTTCTCGGCCGGCGCTGACTCATACGAAAGAACGTAGACGCCACAAGGCTAGTTCTATAGGGTAGCACAAAAACATTCCGATGATCTTTAGCCGTGACAATATTTAGAGCAAAAATAAATCCATCACTAATAAATGTGGCAACAATAGGCAAGCATGACAATCAGTTGAATTAGCCCAAAATTTAAAATGCAGAAGAAACTTCTGACTATACATATCTGTCAGTCAGTCAATTTTTGTCATTTTCGTTTTTTATTTATTAATTTTTGATAATTTGAAAAAATTTAAATTTGAAAAATGTGAGAGCTTTATGCATGACAAAAGAGGATATGATTAGGAAACACTTCACACACGGATATATAACGATATTTGTAAAGAATGTGACCTTCAGTAAACAAACCAACAAATAAGTTGATGTTTGCTTAAAGATCACCATACATACAGTAACACTATCAACTATCTGTACAGAACTATTTAAACTATAACATTATAACCATTTAGTGTTTCTCGAATGATAATTCCAAATTACCAGTATCCCACACAAAAAAAAACAAGACACAATAAAATCAACTGAACACTTTACGTTTCATTGTCATATTCAGGACAAAATGAAGAAAAAAACCCTGCTTAGATGAAAGTTTTGTGGTAGTAAGCATTTGGGAAACACTTATTCAGTAAAAAAAAAGAAACTTAGGCCCTAGACCGCCAGCGTTTATTACAATAAAAAAAAACATCTATGGCAATATTGTACAATTCTAGAACACTCAAGCATTTTCAGTGGTGAGCCACACATCAAATTATTTTTATATGATGATCTACAATTGAGGGTTGATTATTCTAGAATGGCGCGATATTAATATGAGATATTCGGTTTAATTAAATTCTTTATTGCTTTGTTCAGAGAAGATATTACCTTGTACCTGACTAGTACACATATAATGACCTAACGCCGATTGCACTCTGCTAAGTTTCTAACAAATTTTCAAATAACATAAATTATATATAACGATTTAACGTTATCCAAAATGATAAAAACTTACCATCACTTGGTGTTTGATCCTTATGGTATATATGGACGGCAGCCTTCATGACGTCACCTAGATGTTGCTTCAGCACCGAGTTACCCTGTTGGTACAGGGTGGCAAAGCATTTTATCACAGCCTCGTTTTCTTGGAAATCATCTCGCAGAGGTAATTTTTGTAGGAACGCGGGAAACACCTAAAACGTATTGTCAAATTACCGCCAGTCGGGTAATTAAAATTTTTACAAATTGCCTGCCGCATGCATAACGCATTGGATACACCAATTACCCTTTAACTCTGTTACCACATATCAACGACTTATTTTTATATCCTATCTTTTTTGAGCAAATGAACTTCACTATCAGATCATCTCTCTCTTAGGACTGACAGATATTTATGCGGTAAATTTGAAAACCGCGACAATATACTTTTTTGTACAGAAAGTTCCTAATTGTGATTGAACGTTGTAAAATGAGAATTATTGTTGTGATATATGACCAAATAAAGCTAGTCCCAGTCCTTTTGTGGCGTCCTCGTCCTGCACACACATTAGGCATTTTGGGGGACAATTAGGTATATGAAAATAGTCTAAAATAGTTAAATTGACAAGGAAAACACGAAACAATTGCACTTATTGACAAAGATCTTACGCAAAACACGAGTCAAAATCAAAACGTGATGAAAACAGTAAACAGTAAAGCTAGGTTAGGTTCGTGTGGGCGGCTAAATAGGGTTGCCAAATCGATTACTTTCACTTTTTGGAAAATAATTGTGTTAGTTTTAGCCTAGATCATGATCTAGGGTTTTTAGTCACGTTTTAAGACAAAATTTTATGTAAATAATCAAAAAACAAGAATTATAAATTCCTATGACAAATTCTATCGTTAAAAAATACCTCTCTGCATTCCTTGCCCTCTATATAATAATAATATAATAAGTATATTATTTTTTTATCGAAGTCATACCTAAATCATACTTAAATAATTAATAATTATTTCAAATTGAATTTTGTTTAAATGATCAGCGATTTATGCTAATATTATACCAAACAATACTAAGGATAAAAATACCTAATACTAACTTTCGTTTAATTTTAATTACATCCGACAGCCCTGTCGGGAACAGAATTTAAGTCTCAACTTAGTTCATCGCTTGCGTAGTTTGGGACACACAAGGAAGATAAAGCTATTGGGAACGCCTTGCTACGAAAGGAGATAAAGAGAAAAAGGCACGTTGTACATGTGGTAACAGAGACGTATGTGAAATTATAATGGGTCGAGTCATTCACGTTAGTATATATGATCTAGGCTAACAACCCGTTATAATAATCTTTATGTTTGATATCCCAAAGAACATGGTTGTTTTGTACTAGACTTATCAACAATTTCGTAACAGTACTACCCATGTTGTCTAAAAATTGGAATTCTTCAAGGAAAATAGTAACCCTTCGATGTCCGACTGTCCAATGCTCAATTGAAGCAGCGGCGCCGCCGCGTGCGGCCTGACAGGCGAAATCAAACAGTTGGACCGCTCGTGCCACTCGAGAGCCGGGTGTGCCGCTATCGTCGCGAGAAGACGACTGACACGTGCATTTATTGCATTCGTTTGATTCTGCCGCTCGTGCCGTCCGAGCCGGAAGTTCCGCGCGGCGCCGTCCACGCAAGTCATCGCGTAAGTTACTAGGTTAAATAAAAGCCTAAAGATAATAGGGTATAAACTATAATGAACAAAATACACTCTCTTTGCAATCGAAGCTTGCCGATATCTTTGACAGATCGTCTGTTGACCAAGCGGATAAATTGTAACGGAATATAAGCTTATTCCGCTCCACTAAATTCAGTTCAATTACGAATGATTTTCGATGTTTGGGATTTGAGTCGCCACTGACATCTATTCACGAATGGGTATATTTCGTGCAAGTAATTATTTAGAAGCACAAGTACGCTGGTTTATACTTATAATTTGTGGATTTGTTTCACTGTAGATTACTATATTTAATAGTGACATCTATTCGTGAATGGGCTTATCTCCTGTGATTGGTAATTGGGAGCGCAGTACGCTATTTAATACCTACAATTTATGAATTTCATTTACTACAGATTACTATATTTAGTATATATTGGGTATTTCTTTGGCCTGACGCTACGTGACCTAATGTGGTAGTCACATGATATAAATTATCCAATTAAAATATCGAAAAGCATAATTTGAGGAACGTCTTAAAATTTTAAAAGCGAGGTCGTTTGTCTTTGTGGCGACGCTTGACGGGTAAGTGCTAATTTGTAATATTGAAATATTTTATTCATCTTGCAATATATTTCACTATTTTTTCATTTTTAAATACATAATTAATAACTGTTTCTGATTCGCTTAATCGTATTTGGCTAAAGCAAGAATTTGGCATTTTTATATTACACTTTCAATTAGCTTACAGCTTCAATAATCTTAATTTTTGCCGTGACCGTTGGGTTAGGATACCGATTTGTTGGTGAATAATTGCGTCTCTCATTAGTCATATTCATGTAATTTGAAAGGTTAGTCCAAATTTGCAGAGAACGTAATTATTTCATCGTTTAGCGGTCACGCACATTATTTTACGTATTCCCATTCAAATTGAACAGTATTATTTGGGGAATTTTCAGAGTAAATTTTATATATTCCTGCAAAAGTAGTAAATTGACTTTTCAGTAGAATTTCTCCGAATTTTCCCTCATAGTATTGCTGGTTTTAATAATTTTTCTTTCCAGGCTGATTTAATTAAATTCTCAATTCATTTGTTATATCAAGCATATAATTATTAGCACTCACCCTGTCTCGTCTCAACACTGATGTACCGACATTAATTTGCATTTATGAGAGGTTAATCTCACATGTGCAAATTTATCTCGTTTTTTATATCTTTTATCTAAATCTCTATCTCGTTGCGAGATAGTGATAATCTTATATTTATCTGTAATTAATTGAGGCGTAATTACGCTCAATTATTGTTTATGTGCCAAGGACCAAAATAAAAAGTAATAGAAATTACTTATTTGGAATTATAAGACTTGTTTATAGAGAGGTTGTACCTCTATTTTTCTATTTATCATTAAATCCAAGTTATCTTTTATTTGGATTTGCCGAGAGTCACTGAATTGGAACGTAATTCCATAATTCTCTTTTGAATTTTAAATTTCAGTCATAATTTTTTTTGAGTTTCATATCTTAAAGTAAAGAAGGATATCTTGAGTAACAGTAGTTATTTATAATTTTGGCTTAACTTAAAATTTTAATTCAAGGTTTTGATTAAATCTGCTTTAACCAGTAAATTTTCAAATTGTTGATAACTTCCTCATGTGCAGCAGTGTCACTGATGTTCACATGACATTTCCCTGAATATTAGTTAATTAGCAGTATATGTTGGTCTAAGACTTGTCTATTTCTTCTTTCATATTACGACTGATTTGAGACGCCGACGACAGCTGTACCATGCAAATTGGTGGGAATCATCACATGGATTACCTATAAGTCCTTGATAACCCTAACTCAACTGAACTTGGGAACAGGCAGTGGAGGTCCCAATACGATCGCATGGCTACAGAATAACTGAACGAAGTTAAGTATCAGTCAGTCAGAAGATAAATGTATTGTAAAGACCAACTTTCCGTTATTATCTATTTTTTTTTTATTTTTTAATTTTAATTCTCATCACTAAGTAAATTTATTCATAAACTTTATTTCAAATAATTTCATCAATCATATGTAGAACTCTTTTACTCATTTGAATAATACTCCAGGTAACATTTGAGTTCTGTATTCACATTAATTATTACTTATAATTCTCGCTATGATTATCATTATATTATGTTGTATAATACGGTTTATACTAACTGATATCGATTGTTCCTCAGTCTTTTAATCTCCTATATATATATCGAGTTGATGTAGGTTCAAGACTTGTATATATTATTATAATAACAGTGCAAGGTCGTCAAGGTTAGGTCATCCTTGCTGTCGGCGTTTGATAGCGCGTTCGTTGAATTGAAACAATAATATTACGTGTACCAGATAATATAAATAACCTTCGCTTAAACCTCGACCCGGACTGATTACCTTCACTGGTTTAATTTCTGAAATACGGAGTATTTTCTTGATACCCTACACATATTTGTAATTTAATTATATTGATAATCTTCATTTTACATGATACCATTACTCATATTTGTAAATTAATTGTAAAATTAATATATTGTTGTTTGAATTCCTTTGTTTAATTTATCGCAAGATTGAGGTCAGTGAGACACGAATTAAAAGGGCAAATTTCTGATATTCTTATCATTATAGTTATTGATATTTAAGTATTCATATTCAGTTCGCATTGTCTCTAGGAACTCAGGCGCCCAAACAAATTTCAATTAATAAAAGAGACAATCCACCCCCTAAGGAAAATTAAAACGAGTCTCATGCATACAAAATGGCGCACAATGCCATACTTAATTAAATAAATTAACTTTCGTTACAAATTGGCGACTGAGCTAGCTTTCATTACAAATTGATGCCCAACTGTTCAATTTCATCACAAAATAAACCGGGCATGTGGAATATTTTTCAGGTCTTTCGCCGAACTACTAACATAATTGGCACTAGATCGAACTTCTGACGATGGCTGCTCGGTCGGCAAGTTCGGGGAACAGAATGCTGTGAACCTATTGATGAACCAGTATTTTGTTATGCGGGCAGACTGCTGCATTCCCCATGTTGTTTGGTAGATCTATATGTCACTCACTCGGCTTCTTTCTCCAGAAGAATGTAAAGAATATCCTAACATATTTATTGCGACACCCATTAAAGCATATATCATTGAAATCATAACATAAAGAACCAACAAAAATCAACCATTCTTTATTTATGTAAAAATTGAAAAAGAATAATTTCATATTTCTATGTGGATATCATGATAAATAAAGTTTCTTTCATTGCCATATAATGAACTGAGCAGGTATGTGGTTTCAAACTACATATAAACAAAAGCCCTACACAGTTTTACCGACACATTTCCTCTACTCACCTTGTTTTTTTTTTTAAGCATGCTTTAGCATATCTCAAAAATCATTCAGGAAGTTTATCGGAATATGCAGAATAAAATTAATTTAAGCTAACAGAAACTTTGTAAAGAAAATACCTACTTGCTCCAAAGGTACTCCTCCCGGGTTAACCATAATCATTTTAGCTAACGCGCCGCAAATATTGTCCAGGGTCCCTGCATGGCTTTCTTTGCTCACAGCTTGGGATAAGGCTTGTAAAATTTCACTGTAATAGCTACAAACAAATAAACTCTTGATGAATGATTACCCTAACAAACTTTTATCATAATCAGTTTGCTTATATTTAACTTCCCATAAGCTCCACTCCATCTACCTTGAGTTGACTGATTAACAAACTGGTCCTCTTTTTTAATTAAAATGAAACGTTTAGCTTTAAAATTGTGGGCTATCTCACCAACACTGTATTTATATATATTTTAGTAAAATATGCAAAGTTTTAGACGATTCCTAAGTTTGTTCATTGATCAATCGTATGAGAGACTTTTTGTATACTCAGTTTTGATATTTCGTCCTGAACATAGTATTACTCTACACAGATTACACGAAAATACTAGAACTTTCTTTAGCATATACCTTTCTTTAGCATAATACCTTTATTTCAAATTTTATTCACAGAATTTACATAAGGAAACCACACCATAGTCTCACCTAAAAGTTCTGTCCTTTCCATGCAACACCATCTCTCCCAAACCAAAGATGGAATTGTTTCGCACCTCTTCTGCAGGATCTTTCGCTCCAGTCAACCACATTTTCAATAATTGGGGTACGAATCTCTCTACATATACGTCCAGAGCCCTCATACATTCGGCTAGAGTGCCATATGCGAAAGATCTTTGACTGATACTGTTCTGTTTGACCTAAAAATCAATAGACTCCTATACTATATGAAACAAATATGCTGCTACTGTTTGGATTGGTACACATTCTTGTAGGGTAAGTGTGTTTCAAAATGTAAGCAGTGGCCTGGAAAAACCTTTATTATCAATTTTACAAAATATATAAAAATGTGTTCTTCAGATAATGTCTTGCAAAATTTTTAATATGAACTTAATTTTAGTTTTAGAGTAGAGTAGAGTAGATCTTTAGTGACTATTTTTGTACATAGTACATTATAGGAAGCCAGAAAAAATAAATATATAAAATTAGTAGCTAAATACACGTATATAGATACTATGTAATTGACAAAACTTATAACATTAAGAACATAAAAAGTATAAAACCAAAACAATACACTTTTATTTTGACAAACAAATATAAAAGTAATCAATCTGAGGAAAAAAAATAATCTAAGTGCGGGTTAGCAGTCATTAGTATCCCTTAATTCAGATAAGATTACTTTCTAAGTATTCTTGAATTGCATAAAAACAATGCGAGAGTAAAAACGTTTTTATTTTCCCTTTAAACTTTTTGTTTGATAACTTCTTAATAGTTTCAGGTAGTTTGTTATATAAATTATAATTTAAGGAATTTTTGCTTGATTTTGTTAGTTTGTGGAGAGGAATGGTAATTAAATCTGACCTGAGATTATGAGGGTGGTTTTTACTAATTGTAGGTAGCACGCTTTTTTATGATCGACTTCTATAAGAGTAAAATAGATATATAGGAAAGGCAATGGCATAATTTTATGACTTAGAAACAAAGGTTTGCAGTGATCGCGGTAGTGGGCACCACACACGATTCTAACGACCTTTTTTGCAATTTAAAAACTGATTTTGCTGCAACACTGTGACCCCGCAGAAGAA
Source organism: Pissodes strobi (assembly GCA_016904865.1). NCBI lineage: Eukaryota > Metazoa > Arthropoda > Insecta > Coleoptera > Curculionidae > Pissodes > Pissodes strobi. The sequence goes on along the minus strand of JAEQML010080536.1, from coordinate 1,053 downwards.
TTGAGTATGCAATTCTTGAATGAAAAAGTGCGAAATAACAGGTTTTTAAAACGTTTTAACTGATAAAAGACCTTAGCCTTCTAATTAAAAAAGTATCACTTGACAGTGATCTTCCTAAACTGTCGGCATGCTGAACCCACGAAAGTTTGTCGTCTATAGTAATTCCTAAAAGTTTTACACAGTTCAGGGCAACGAACTAACTTCGAGTCTTTTTGAATTCGTAACATTTTTGTTTTGTCCTTATTTAATAATAGATTGTTGGCATTAAACCATTTTTCTGCTACATTAAGGGCAGCGTTCGAGCTTTCAATAAAACCATCAAAATTGGTGTCATCAGCGAATCTAGCACTAACATCTTGGATCATCTGATGACTCAAATCACTTACATAGACGACAAACAAAGGTGGGCCCAAAATGGACCCCTGAGGGGCGCCGTATTTTAAGTCTCTATTCTGACATATGGTTGTTGAAAAATATTGCCTGGGACCTATTACTAAGATAGCTTTCCAATAATTTTAAGGGTATACCTCTGATACCGTAAGCTTTTAATTTATTAAGCAAAATTTCATGTGAGACACAGTCGAAGGCTTTTGACAAGTGACACAAAGTTAGTATACTATGCGATCCCGTGTCAAAGCCCCCGACTATATCTTCCAAGACCTTTATCAAGGCTTTAGTTGTGGAAAGTCCAGCTCTCAAACCAAACTGATCTTGACTTAACAACTTATGTTTTTCAAAATATTGAACCAAACGATCTTTTAAAATTCTTTCCATAATTCTGGCAAATAAAGGTGATATATTTATTGGTCTATAATTGTCAGCATTTTAAGGATCTCCCTTTTTCAAAATTGGTATAACCTTGCTAACTTTAAAGGACGATGGAAACACTCCTGTCGAAAATTAATTATTTACCAGCGACGTAAAGGGTATTTTAAAAACCAGACATTTTAAGACACATGCTTATATGAATTTTTCTACCTAAAATAGGTCCAGGAATGCGCCCTTAAAGTTATGACATATCATTAAGTAACACCCTGTATATATATATATATA
>JAEQML010080535.1:0-11558 GCA_016904865.1 Pissodes strobi | reverse complement strand
TCTAGGGATATTTTTATTTATTATTTAACGATATACAGTGGTGTAAAATTTTTCTAAACAGATTAAAAAATGGAAAACAACAAATAAAAGTATTATTCTTCATCTTACCTATAGCAATTTAGCGTTTTTTTTAATACCGTGTGTGGCTCCCTCTTGCATTTTGCACTGCACGACACCTCCTACTCATACTTAAAATCGAATTGTCTAATTCATTTTGAGGCAGTGCATTCCAAGCATCACTTATGGCTGTAAAGAGCTGTGCTAGGTTTTCAAAGTTCTGATGCACACGCAAAACTCTTCTTTGGAGCATATCCCATGCATGCTCAATGGGATTTAGATCCGGCGATTGAGCAGGCCATGGCAATACAGTGATTTCTTGTTCTTGTAAGAATTCCATTACTATCCTGGCGACATGCGGACGTGCTTTATCATGCATTAAAATGAATCTGGGTCCAGCAACTGTAGCTTGTGATTACACAACTGGCTGTAGAATTTCCTCCATATACCGATGAGCTGTTTAAAAAAAATTCCAATAAAATGAGATTGGTTCTTCCGCCTTATCCCAGCCCAAACCATTACAGTACCACCCCTGTAGCTGTGCACTTCCTGTACGTTTTCAAGAATAGCTTGTAACCCAGTTTCTCTCCTTACTCTGACCCTACGCGAATCTGTTTGCAAGCCGAATCGAGACTCGTCTGTGAATAAAACTGGAGCCCATTGATTTTCAGTCCAGTTTTCATGTTCGGTAATCCAATTTAAACGAGCCAGCGCGATTCCCTCTCGATAAAGGCTGACATTTCAGCGGGCGTCTACTTCTTAAACCATTCTCATGCAGTCTATTTCTGATGGTACTTTCCGATATTTGAACATTATGAGTTTCGCGGAAGCGATTTATCTCAGGAGCCGTTATTCGAGGATTACACCGGGCCATTTGTGAAACAAAACGGTCTTGAGCCGGAGTTGTGATCCTTGACGGACCTGGGTGCCTTTCGGAAACATCACCGAGCTCACGATAACGGGCCCATAAACGCGAGATAACGCTGTGCGTTGTTTCGAAGGCTTCAGCAACATCAATCTGACGAGCTCCATTTTTCAGCTTTCCTACAGCTCGTAACATTTGATGGCGGGCAAGATGATTTCGGTTCATGATATAAAACAGTGTACACTTTACTGTATGACACCAAACTGCCAAAAACCTTTCATTACTTACAGAAAATAAAATCTTATCTTCTCATCCTTAAAATACATTTTGCATATTATCGTGTTTTTATTAGCAAAATAAGGTAATTTTTTGCATAGAAAAAAATGACTTTGATAAGGCAGTTCTTATCATTGGAAATACCTATTATAAATAATAAAACAATTCGTAAATATTTAAGTAATTTTAAAATGTATTTAGGAAATATCCTTAGAGCAAACGTCCGTATTTCCCTTAAACGAATTAAATTCAAAACTTGAAAGAAAAATGTACCTTTAAATGAACCATTCTTTCCCGAGAAATAACATTATGAATGTTTGATGAAACTGGTTCAAGAAAATAAAAATTTTACTATCTATGTCTAAGTCACATATTTAAATATCTTATAATTGAAAGAGGTCCTAAAATATGAGCCACTTAAAAGTAAAATGGCGTTCTATATTTAAATCGTTACTTATTTCCCATACAAATTTATCCCTACTACAAAACGTATCAAGGTACCGCTATGTCAGTTAAAAATAAAAGATGACTGAGACTTTATAATAAAGCCGAACGGCTCCCCTGCAAACTGAACGCAAAATGTTGCCAAGAATTTCGCGAGCCAAATGCTGCACTGCTGCAGCAGCAGGCGCAGTCATAAACTCCTGATGCAATTTTTGCAGCGCACGTATATCTTGTCGGTGGAAAATTATTTAGATATATCAGAGCCGAAGTGACACCATCGTAAATATTATTGGAAATAATTTACGATCTAGGCCTGACTCTAGATAAAACGCCGCACCGCCCATACCGGGTTGTGGCAACGTATAAATTATCAAAGGGTGTTGGCAACACAGACTGCGGCTGATTACATGAAGTTCTGCCATGACTGCAGTTCAAAGCCGGCCAGTGGAGTCCAAAAAAGTGATCCGAATCTTCTACATAAATTTAGACTGAAAGTCCCGAAATTTTGACACTTAACAAAATATTTGATAGCCGGCAAAGAATTCTAATACAAAAATTGATTCAACAATATTTTCGCTGATTTCATTCGTCGAGGAAAAGATTTTTTAAGAAGCGTAATATTATAGACGTCAAGGATAGTAAGAAGGTTATTATAAACGACTGACTTTGCGAGACGAGCGAGCGAGCGAAGCGAATGGAAGTTGTTAAATATGGAGTTTGTAATAAACCTACTACCCGAGTTGTGTACTATAATTTGCATTTAAAGATCCTTTACACAAATAGTGCACTATGTAAAAATCGACCTCTCCTATTGGTCGATCCATCTCGTATTACGATATGCCAGCGTGATGCAATCGGTTTTTGTCAAGAGCTCTCGTGGTCTAGAGGTTTATACAGCTGGGTCTCACCTGGACGGCCGAGGTTCGAACCCCGTTGCTATTTTTTTTTAAGATTATGTTTCTAAACAGTTTTTTTCTTGATTTTGGGTATGTCTTGGGTTAGTTTGGGTTAGCACCTGGTTAGTTTCCTTTTCTTGAGCCCCCGTAGCGAGCGAAGCGAGCGGAGGGCCATGCGGATCGACCAATAGGAAAGGCCGATTTTTATATAGTGCACTATCTGTGTAAAGGATCTTATAACGCCTATAATTTTTCTAGGATATCTGCAATATTATACAATAATTTCTAAAAACTGGGGATTACATGGGTTAAATTTCGGATATTCAACATTATTCATATTGTATTTAAACTTTTCAGCATGGATTACAAGGCCTAGAATGAAGATGCTTTAACTTTTTCGGCCGGCACTCCAGGATATGCTTAAATTGCATTTATTTTTTTTATACAACGTCCAATCCCATAAACTTCTAAACATTTTCATATCGGCATTTTGATGTTTATAACAGAATGTTATCGGGCCTTTCTACCGTAATTTGCATTACGGAAAGGATACACTCGAAGTCAGCTTCATCAATATTTTCAGAATAGAACATTTCAATAATTGATCCTTAAGAGACACAAATAGTAGCTGTGAATTTGAAAACCGTAAATTGTTGGAAATTTAATCGAATCTGTCACGCTTGTGTCAAAGCAAATAACTTGTTCAATTTGCGATTTTGTTATAACAGTCATTACATTACAATTCTGGAAATGTTTGTATACGTTCCAAACGACTATAAGAAGCTGTTTTTGATTTTATTGCAAAAGTAGCTTCTGAGATCGGTTTCTACGACTTATTTTTTGTCAGCCAGGCCTATAATATGTCTGATTTACAAAAAATTCAACTTAAACTACAGGTATTGCATTTGATTGCATCAAAGTCGGGGCGCTAGTATTATCACCCTTTAGATTTCGTCTGGCTGATACAGAGGAAGGATCTTAAAATGGATCCCATGAGCTGACTTAGACTAATCAATCAAAACAGTGCCATCATGGTGGTTTGGTACATGTGAATATTTAGAAGTTTTTATGCCCGAATATGACACAAAATGATTAGCTAAATCTTTAGTGACTCCTAAAATTCTCATACCATGAAAATTAAGTATTTCCAGATATACTTATATTTATATAAATTATTAATTCAACTATCACAATGATAATTCTATTGGAAGTTGATATTACTTGACATGGAGCAACATATTATTATATTAGTTGAACTTTTTAATGCATACAAGTAAGAAATAAAATTGCCAAAATTGTTCTAAAATTATTATATAGTTGTCACTAAAAATTACCATTACGCAGCATTACAAATACAACAATTTGGAAAGAAACTCAGGTGAATACAATGTCAAGTAAACAAGATATACTTCAACAATTATCTTTCGCCAGAACCTGGTTAGTTACTGTCTCTCTTCATTTGGATTAGTTATAATGAGGTTAATTTTCTTTATTATATTTATTGCCTCTTCAACTACTCTAAGCTTTCCTGTTTCTTTTTTCTGTTATTCATGCATATCCTCATACCAGCTCTAGAAACATTTTCAACACCACTGCCACTGTTGGAAATTGTCTCTCTCCTCCATGCAAAAAATATGGCAAACCATCATATTAGCAACCACCATAAAATATCCGAAGAAAAAAAACATTTCGAGCCGTTGCCAGGCCTTAGCCTATCTCTTTCCCGCCTGGAATTTAAGCAAATAAAATTCATGGAGTGTAAATATTGTTTTGGGCGAAAAACGGAGGAGACTAACAGCTGTAACTTCCGTAACATTTGCGTCAAGAAAAACAACTAAATTTATGGAATCGAAAATGGTGCACTCTTTAAAAATACATGAGCTAGGGAAACAGTTTCCTAGAAAGGAGTTGCGTTCGTATCATAAAATATAGGAGGCGGCCAAATTTTATTACACTGACGCAAATTTACCAGTTGAGAGATTTAATGCTATAATATAGCCAAGAGTTCAGAAGCTTTGTTTGTTAAAAACAGCCAACAAGGCTGAATTCAATGACAATAAAATAATGAAATTCGAACATAAAAATAAAAGAATGTGAGACAGCTTTAATAATGATTGTAATAAAAATATTAGCCAGCAAAATTCTAGACACAAAAGTAAATAATAAATATTGGACGAGTGAATTTTCCATATTATTTTGGTGTTCTTTAGTAAATGTTCTTTCGTAGTTCCTGGAATTTCATTTTTTTTTCTTAAAGTTCGTTATATTATAAATGTTCAAATCAACTATAAATTGCTAGCATGATATCACAAAAAGATGAAAGCAACCTAAAAGTAATCATTGTGGTTTTCCCTTAAAAAAGCTAAACATGGTCTGTTGATTACCATCCAAGATTTAGGCATAGCCTAAATAAAACTATAGCTGCGACACTTAAGCACGGCACCTTTGACAAGCGAGGACCCACTTTATCACTATGTAGTGGGGAGGAAATAAATAAATCTAACTTGACGTCAACCCCCCGGCAATGATTAGTGAAGTGAGCCGTACTCAATTTTTTTGGGACGTTATGTACTAAAATTGTTACTCTCCCCTATTATTTTATTTAAACTTTCATTACAAAATATATGATTTATAAAATACTGTTTATTTCGAGTAGAGAATAACCAATTTTTTGATCCAAAAAGCTGCATAAAGACAGCCGGATATTTATTTAAACATTACACCTGAAATAAATAGTTAAAAATGTCTTTTGAAGTGAAATTAAGAATGGCGAATGTAGATTACTTGTAGTAAGTACAGCATTCCTGAAAGAAAAGTCAATTACATAAAGAAAAATATAATTGAGTTACATATTATTTTAATAAATTGCGATCAATAAATCAACTCATTTATATAGAAAATTATTTATTTTTTAACGTTATAACACACATATAATAAATTGAAATTGAAATAAACTTACATGAATATAACTATAATAGAATATAAGTTCCAAGTTAATCTAAATATCAACAAGATCTATACACAACAAAAGTTTTTTTCTTCAAACGTCAGTAAATCCGTCATTACTCGACTGTGTAGGCGGCCGTGAAGTTTCGTTTTTCCTCCGCCGGAGCTTTACTTTTCACTTTTCCGCCGGCGGAGGTAAAAGTGTTACCATAGCAACATAGATACAATACAAACAGACAACAAAATAAGCGTCAACAACTCAAGATTTATTAAACTACAATTTGTATTTATCACTCAATTTGTGACTGCATTTCTAAAAATCACTAATTTAGGAACAAATTGGTTATTATTTAATCGAACTTAGTCAATAACTGCTTATCAATACGGAATTAAAACGCAATCGGAGACGCATCTTAAAAAAATAATTATTGTTGACAGTGTCCACTGACAGCTTTATGTTACATTATATTCACCGACACCGGTCTAAGCAAGGCCACCTACGACCGAGGTCTAAGCCGCCTTTCGAACCCATTTATCTTTAATAATAATTAGATATTATTACTATTAAAAAGAGATTTTTTTGCATTAATTTGTCGACATTTGAAGAAAAAACAGCATATTTTATTTGGAGGAAAAGTTACTTTTCATGGCTTGCTCTCTATTACCAGCCTCACTCCGTTCGGCTGTTAAACACGAGCGCGCCATGAAAAGTATCACTTTTCCTCCATATAAAATAATATACTATTTATATGAGATTTTATTTTGCACAAGTAGTTACGGTTTTAGACGAACTTGTGAAGATCTGCAATAATAATTTTGAAAATTTTGATTTATCTAGTTGTTCTCTTCTAAGCTTAAAAAAGATCTTATATAAGTGTACATAATTTTGTTTTATATAGATTCTTAGCAACCTGCACAAATTTATAAACGTATTATGTACGATTTTGCATATTTTTTCGTAACAGCTTTTTCATTTTATTCGCTAGATAAAAATATTGGCAAGATGGTGAAATGAAAGTAAATTTTTGATCTGGCTATAGTTCACGAACTAGTTTATGCATGAAGTGCCCAATTACGCAAAATCGGAGCAACATGTACCGTGCGTTCAATTTATCTTGATAACATTTTGACTCGCTGTAACTTTTTTGTTTTTAACACGTTAACTGCCACAATACAATTTTTTTTTGGACCCCATGGGCCACGACCTAAAAATTCCTTATTACACTTCCAGAATCTTAAAAATGATGACAAGGTATCTACTACTTGTCAATAGCTGTCAAAATTTGCGTTTTTGACCGTGAATCAAGTATGTCTCACGTGGCCTGGCTGGTCGAAATTGCATAGCAGGCCGTGTGAATCATACGTGACAAAACCTGTCTATTCTCGTTATAATAAGATAAGATGCTCCTTTTGCTATTCTAAAATACCTCAAGAAAAGGGGAGATCCGTGGCAGCCAAAAATACTGCGCAAACTAGATGGAAGTGCATCCAATGCGATAAGTACTACTGCGTGACCTGTTTCACAAAATCACATGTTTGTTTAAAAGAATAGCAAAGTTATTCGTATGTTAGATTTAAGATCTGTATAGTTTGTATGTTGGTACCCATTCTGTATTTTTTTTAATGTAATGGTATTTATTTCATTTTCTCAATAAAAAGCGTCTAAGAATAAACTATATTTAATGTCCGATAAGAAAATTACGTGGGCTAACTACCTTAATTTGTTCATGAGGCCATGCTTTTTTAACTACCGTGCGTTTATATGGCCAGTGTGAATCGCTGGCGAGCTACAGATATAAAAGTAATAGTGTGCAGGTGAATCATGGGTGGTTCACATGGCCTAAATGAATATGTCACTTGTGAGACACACTTGATTCACGTGGCAGTTAACGTGTTAAAGATATCAAGTTAAACAAAAAAGCAAAATGTAGGGTTGGTAGCCAAGTTTTTTTCTACGTTACATATAAAACAAAACACTAACGATTTTCTGACATATCAGCCTACTCTATATTTTTTAAATGGATCACCCTGTAGTACATTTTTGGAATCTCTAGAGAAGTCTAAACACATTTCGTGTATAATATCTTATACCTATCTTTCTTTAGGTGTTTACGAAATATTGACAGTTTAAAGTCGTGCATTTTGATATTTTGATAGGCTTTAAAATCTAAACCGCATGAGAGCAAAGAAAACAGTTTGCATATTCCCGTCTTAGGTTTTCATGAGCTATCAAATGACAGTAACCTTGAATTTAACCAGCGAATTAAATTGACCGTAACTCTTAAACCTCCGCTTAAATTGAAAGCCACTGTCATCCGATAGCTTATGAAAACCTAAGATAGAGATGTGCAAACCGTTTTCTTTGATCTCGTGCGGTTTAGATTTTAAAGCCTGTCAAAATATCAAAATGCCCGACTTTCAACTGTCATTATTTCGTAAACAGCTAAAGATAGGTATAGGATATTATGCACGACATGTGTTTTGATTTCATTAGAGAGTCCAAAAATGTAGCAATATACAGGGTGTTCTATTTAAAAAATATATATAGAGTAGGCTTTTATGTCAGAAAATTATTGGTGTTTTGTTTTATATGTAATATAGAAAAAACTTGGCTACCAACCCCATATTTTGCTTTTTTTTTACCTTGGTATCTTTAAAACCAAAAAAGGTACAGCGAATCAAAATGATATCAAGGTGCTGATCAAATCTGAAATAATGGATATATGTGGATAACGATCGACTTTTACGAAAAACAACCAGCAAAAACAATGTTTTTGAGACTTACGCTTTTATTGCAGAATCCGAACTGTTTATTGTCAAACAATACATAATGTGTGCACTTTCTTATCTTCCACATAACCACAACCTGGAAAATACTCCCCACCAAACCGAAAATTTCGTATATCTAGATAATTACTAAATACCTAAGATAAGAAGATGCAAATCGTTTCGCGCTAAGTTAAACAGATCAAATTCTTTAAATGAAAGGGATGCTATTCGACATGCTACATGAAATTTATTTAGAATTTTTAGAAGAATTCGAAAATCGGAAAATATGTCCCGCTCTTTTGAGACCTTTTATATTAAAATATAGTTCAATAATATTGTCAAACTAAAATCAACATGGCTAAATGATGAAATGGTTGTAAGACTAATACAAAAATTAGAAACATGTGATTTCTATAAAATGTGTATACATATGAAGGGTACAGGGGAAAAATGATCTAAGCGCCATTTCCATAGGAAACTTTTTTATTATTGACTTCACAGAAAATTTTATTCTTGATAAAAGTTGGTGTTTGGAAAAAAAACTAATTTTGACAATGCTAAATTAAGGATAAGTTATACAGGGTACTCAATAAATATAAAAATGATGGTTAAAAAATCAAAAACTTTGGAATATCGGAAAACCTTCTACAGAAAAAATAAAGCTCGTATTAAGATAAAAATAAAAGTCAAATACCACTTTTCCAAAAGCGCACCGCACCGTTGCGGAGAAAATCCATTTCAATTATTGAAAAAAACCGCTTTTTCTTAATTTTGTCCTTATTTTTTTCAGCAACGATGCACTTTTGGAAAAAATGGTATTTGACTTTTATTTTTACCTTAATAGGAGCTTTATTTTTCCTGTAGAAGCTTTTCAGATATTCCTAAGTTTTTGTTTTTTTAACCACCATTTTTGTATTTTAAGTACCCTGTATAACTTAGTCTTAATTTAACATCGTCAAAATTAGTTTTTTCCACGTACTAACTTTTATCAAGAATAAAATTTTCTGTGAAATCAATAATAAAAGTTTCCTATGAAAATGGCGCTTACATTGTTTTTCCCCTGTACCCTTCATATATATTTTATGAATGTTTCCATATTATTAATTTTCGATTTTTTTTGGGCTCTTTAAATTTTGTAACCTATTATGATACGTTTTAGGCCGTTTTGGTGCTTTTAGTTGGTTTGGGTTAGTTCAATCAGCTTTCGTTTAGTTTTAATTTATTTTAGTCATTTGAACCCGGTTCCGATATATTATAACCAATTTTAATATTTTTGGTTAGTTTTGGTTCGCCGCCGAAACTGGGTTGTTTAATCAACTATCGATTACTTTCGGTTCCGATACGTTATTACCAATTTTAGTGTTTAGGATAGTCGCCAAAATTGAATTAATCTGGGTTAGTTTTAACTTACTTAATATTATTTTTAAACTATTCCGATAAGTTTTAGCCCGTTTTGGTACTTTTAGTTACTTTTGGTTTATTTTGGTTAGTATTTCAATCAAATTTTGGTTACTTTCAATTAGTTTCAATTTATTTTAGTTATTGAATTAATTAGTTAGTCGTCAAAATTTGCTTAATTTTGGTTAGTTTCAACTTATTTTAATATTTTTAATCTGTTACGATACGTTTTAGCCCTTTTTGGTGCTATTGGTTAGTTTTGGTTAGTCGTTCAATCGACTTTCGGTTAGTTTCAATTAGTTTTAATTTAGTTTAGTAATTTGAATCGGTTCCGATACGTTATAACCAATTTAAATGTTTTTAATTAATTTAGGTTAGTAGCCAAAATTCGGTTAATTTTGGGTCAGTTTCAACTTACTTTAATAATTTTGATCTGTTACGATACGTTTTAGCCCTTTTGGTGTTTTTGGTTACTTTTGGTTAGTCGTTCAATCGACTTTCGGTTATTTTCAGTTAGTTTTAATTTATTTAAATCATATGAACCGGTTCCGATACGTTATAACCATTTTTAAAGTTTTTGATTACTTTCGGTTAGTCGCCGAAATTCGGCTAACTTGGGTTAGTTTTAACTTGCTTTAGTATTTTTAATCTGTTCCGATACGTATTAGACCGTTTTGCTGCTTTTACTTACTTTTGGTTAGTCATTCAGTCAACTTTCGGTAACTTTCACTTAGTTCCAATTTATGTTAGTCATTTGAACCGGTTCCGATACGTTATAATTAATTTAAATGTGTTTGATTAATTTCAGTTAGTCCTCAAAATTCGGTTAGTTTCAACTTACTTTCGTTCAATCAAATTTCGGTTAATTTCAGTTAGTTTTAATTTATTTTAGTCTTTGGAACCGGTTCCGATACGTTATAACCAATTTTAATGTCTTTGGTTATTTGCCAATATTCGGTTAATTTGGGTTAGTTTTAATATACTTTAACATTTTTAATCTGTTCCGATACGTTTTAGTCCGTTTTGGTGCTATTAGTTACTTTTGTTTTGTCATTCAATCAACTTTCGGTTACTTTCAGTTAGTTCCAATTTATTTTAGTCATTTGAATCGGTTCCTATACGTTATAAGCAAATTTAATGTTTTTGGTTAGTCGCTTAAATTCGTTTCGTTTTGGTTAGTTTTAACTTACTTTAATTTTTGTAACCTGTTACGATAGGTACATTTTAGCCTGTTTTGGAGCTTATGGTTACTTTTGGTTAGCTTTGGTTAGTCGTTCAATTAACTTTCGGTTAGTTTCAGTCAGTTCCAATTTATTTTAGTCATAAATAAACAAACTAACTAGCTGCTTAATTCTGCCGTTCTTTTCCCATTTTAACACATAAACATTAACTTATTTATATAACATACAAACAAAACAATATATAAGCATAACGATAGTCTATTTACCCAAATAACGAATCTTTTTCTATTTTAATCCTATGAAAATTTATTGCACGCCGGCCCAGGTAAGCGCGTATGATTGGCATCGAGTTCCAACTGCGTAGTGTCCTCGCTTCACTGAGCTTCACGGAGAAAATTTGATTCCGTACCCCACTAAACGAGCCGAGTGTCGCGGCTATAGTTTTCTTTAGGCTATGATTTAGGAAAGCATGTGTCGATTTATTCAAGAATAAATTAAAGTAATTCCTAATTTCTAAAACAGAGTTTTATTCACAATAAGGAAACGGAATTTTTGCACTTGACGCCCATTTCGCGAGCCATGTTAGCCATGATCAGGATATGATTAGTTTTAATCATCTAACATGGTAAGCGAGACCCGCGTCGAGTGCAAAAATTATGTTTCGGTATTGTGGACATAACTCTGTTTTAGTGCATTTTGCCGAAGGTTCCAAACCCCAACATAGAG
>JAEQML010080534.1:0-11558 GCA_016904865.1 Pissodes strobi | reverse complement strand
GTGTAGGGATCGGTTCTTAAGGAAACTGGCCAGCCAGCTGCAGAGAGAGGCGGGCAGTCCCAAGGACGGCAGTTTGTTGAGCAGTCCGTCATGCCAAACTCTGTCGAATGCCTTTGAAATATCCAACGCAATCGCTCGAGACTCTCCGTAGTTTTCAATTGCCCTACTCCATATATGAGTGACATAGGCCAATATATCTCCTGCCGATCTCTTTTTGCGAAAGCCGTATTGATTATCGCTGATTATTCTGTTGCTCTCGAGGTACTTGAGTAGTTGCTGGTTGACTACACGTTCCATGACTTTGGAGATTATTGAAAGCAAGGCAATTGGGCGATAGTTTGAGGGCGTGGTTTTCTTGCCTTATTTTTGAACAGGTTGCACTCGAGCGACTTTCCAAGAGGATGGGTAAATCCCTTTTCTGTAATAAAGAGAAAAGAGCCTGGAAAAAAGGGTGTTAGTTCGTTGGCGCAGTTCTTTAGCACAATGGCAGGTATTCCGTTGGGTCCTGATGCCTTTTGCTTATCTAGTTCTTTAAGGATTTTGCGAATATCGCGATGAGAAAACTTGACTTCTGCCATGGTGGTGTTGATGTTCGGTATAGTGCGGAGGGTCTTGCCTTGGGGCACGTCTAAGGTAGAGTGCGATGAAAACATTTTGGCGAGCATGTTTGCTTTTTCCTTGGCTGTAGTCGCCGTGATGCCACGTTCGTCCGTCAAAGGTGGGAGAGACGTTTTTGTAAAGTTGTTACTTACTGCCTTTGCTACCGACCAGAAATTCCTGGAGCCACTGGGGCATTGCAAAAGTTTATTCCTGATCCTTTGATTGTGTTTGTCCTTAGTTTCGTCGATCACACGCTTGCACTCGTTTCTCGCTTCGATAAAATAATTGCGATTTTCAGCGGTCTGACTTTGCTGCCAGTACTTATAGGCTTGCTGTTCCCTTCCTACAGCTCTTTCGCATCTTTTGTCGAACCAGGGCTTTCCTTTTGATGGTAACTTGATGGAATTTGGGATGTATGCTTCCATTCCTGAGGAGATTACTTGCATGATCTCTTCGCAGCAGTCTGACGGGTCGTCAGTTGCAAAGCAGACGTCGAGCCAAGGAAAATCTAGGTAGAACTGCCTTAGATCGTCGAGATAATCGAATTTGAATGATATACTGCGTACTAAAAGTAATCGCTGCTAATAGCAACGAGTTAGCAATGATAAATATCGTCATTAGTTATAAATGAGTATCGTCAAACGGTTAAAAAATACCAGCTAATGAAAGCCACGATTTTGAACATGCTAAAATTAATGAATCAAAATCAGTTTAACTAGGAATGAATTGGGATTTAAAATAAAGTCCAATTTTCAAACTATCAAAATTGGCCGGGAAACCAGTTTTGCAATGAAGGATTAACATTATATCCATATATTTTTAAATTATTTACTTGACTCCTTAATTTAAAGACCACTAACTGAAACTAAATAAGTTTTGGACACGGGGAAAAGTTGGCTAATCCAATACCCATGGCCTCAGAAAGCAGTGGCATGTACAGCCACTTAGAAATGCGGGCACGGCGTAGGCTAATCCGCCGCAGGCGTGCGGATTTTACCGAGCATTATTGTAAAATTTTTGGAGTGCAACACCCAAATTTTTACCCAAAAGTCGTTAAAATGGTTAAATAAACACGCCTTCGTTCCCCTCTTAATTGGCAGTTTTTACCCAACAGTCGTTAAAAAGTTAGAAAAACACGCCTTCGTCGCGATTTTTGATTGGCAAATGGAGGAAGCGCCCCCCCCCCATCTCCGCCCCGCTTGCTCCCCCTACCTATTTATATATTTACCCTTGACACTGAACATTAACAATAGACTAGAATGTTCACTCTAAGCCCCGCCCCCAGTATTTCCCTCCTTGCCCCGTCGCGGAACCTAATGAAATGCTGGTTAACCGCTCAGACCTCGTGCCACGTTTCACCCCATCTGGTTTAAAGTCTGGCGTCTCGCCTTTGTAAGCGCTACATCAAAAGTGCCGAGTGAGAGTGGATCTTCTAGTCTCTTGTTAATGTTCGTTGCCCTAGATTATTTTGCTATTTTTATTTTGATAACGGAATGAAAATACGGGAAAACTATTGCCTTATATTATAAAAGAAAATAACCTTAAGGATAAAATGTTAAAATTTATGATTATTCTACTGAGAAGTAACTTTATTTAAGATGCAACCCCAATTTTCGGTTTTGCTTTGCAAATTCATCTATAACGCTGTCGTAAAAATTGGGATCCTCAAAAAGATCCTGAAGTAGTTCTTGTTCAAGGAAAGCATTGCCAAAGCCGAACATCTTTTTTGTCCTGTAGAGTTTCTGATAAAAGTCTTAATCTGAGTCTGAGTGTTAAAAAACTGCTGCTGACGTACTTGTCGCAGGTATGGTAAGTGTAAGTTTAGAAAGTCTGAGCGTTTTGGAGCAAGCATGATGCAGCCCACATTCTTTGATTGATCTTAATAAGTCACTAACACTAATTTCATTTAAGCCTTCTGAAGTTCAGAACGCAACGCGAGAACGTCAAAAAAGAGGGGATCATTTTGTTTTAAAGAACCAAAAGCTTCTTCTGAAAGTGTATTATTATCTTTGATGTTGACAAACTTTAGAAATTTTAGACTTTTAAACTTATTAAACCTATCGTCTATATGAGCCGAAATATTGGCGATAATTTCGCAAAACAGTTTACAAGTTTGAGTTTTTGGATCTATTTTCTGTTTGTCTACAGCAGCGGCTCTCAAACTTTTTTGGTGACGGAACCTTTCTAAGAAACTAAATTTTTAATATAATTTTATTTTAATATATACTTTACATTAATATATGTATTAAGTGAAATAAATAAATTAAAGCTGTACCAATATTTACTAAATAATATAATGTTGGTATTTCCTTACGTTAGGTTGCACTTTCCCCGTTGGTCTCGCCGAAGCAAAATTCTGCAGCAGCCGCGAAATCGACTCGTTTTGGCATCTCTTGTACTTGTCGTGTATAAACTCTAAATCGACTTGCTTTTGATATTTTAGGCTCTCGTCAATGTGCGAACAATGCTTTTTTATATGACTTTGAAGTGACCAATCCTTTAATATAATACTCTCGTACAAGTCACTGGGTGGTAAAATCT
This sequence comes from Pissodes strobi, assembly GCA_016904865.1. Lineage (NCBI taxonomy): Eukaryota > Metazoa > Arthropoda > Insecta > Coleoptera > Curculionidae > Pissodes > Pissodes strobi. Next base: position 8,417 of record JAEQML010080534.1, on the reverse strand, counting down.
ACAAATATAGAGAACCATGCTCAAAGATTTTATTACCGGTCGGGTATAATACTCATTCTCACATTGCAGCAAAGTGCCATAAAATGGTATACAGATGGATCAAGAACTGAACAAGGGACCGGAGAGAGAGTATTTGGGCCAGGAATCAAATTCTCCGAAACAAAGGAAAAACACCCGGACATACTCCAGGTGCCATAGGAAGATGTGCACAGTTCAACTTTGTCAGAAACTATACGAAGAAAGAGACTGTCATCTTCTCAGACAGTCAAGCAGACATCAAAACGCTAAGCTCACCAACAATCGGCTCCAGAATGGTATGGGAATGCCTAGATAGGTTAAATGAATTAGGCAAGAATAACGAACTATCCATTCATGCTGGGATAGAAGGCAACGAAAAAGTAGACCAATTGGCAAAAGCTCGAGCACAAAATTTGCTTTGAGGACCGGAACCCTTCTGTGGGATAGGGAGGCACACCTACAAGGAAGAGTTTAGCAAAGAAAAGCGAACCAAATGCATCTGTCTATGGGAAGGTCTTCCAGGGTTAAGGTAATCAAATATGTTTCCCTCACCCTGGAAGATCAAAAAACCTTATAACATTGAGTAAGGGCAATGCCAGCATGAGTACTGGCTTTCTTACGGGCCACTGCCAATCGGTTGAGAAAGCATCAAGAGAGATTAAAAATTGAAGACGACAGTGGCCGGTTCTGTGAGGAGGGGGATGAGACTCCGGAACATCTTCTCACGGAGTGGGAGGCGGTTATGAACAGGCGAATGGCCTGCTTCGAGTGCTGCAACGTCGAACAGGAGGAACTTCCATCCATATAATCATCAGACTAATTGCTTTTATCAAAGAATTGAAGCTGGATAAGGTACTCTGATTGAGAATCACATCAACGGAAGCACCAAGGAAGGGGGACACAACAGATCTATAGAGGTCACAGTGTACTAATACCCTCAAGATCATTCATTCGTTCATTCATAATATTCAGACATTCAATAAGATGTCTAGACAATGCGTGAAAAAAATATTTACATTTTTTGTGAGATCGGTTGCATTGAGCTAATTTCGTTAGGGCCGAATAAAACAACTTTATCAAAATAGATTTTATGATAAAAATCCATACATATACAATGCCAGAATTTTATTTATCAGATTCAAAAATTGAATAAATCTAAAACTTAAGTCATAATTTTCAAAGTTTCAATCTCGAGTTTGATAGAATTGCTTTTCTTTGATCTAGACCTGCGACAATTTCGATCTAGGTTAGTGGTTTCGGGTTCTAGAACGAAAATTACTAGAAAATACCAGCTTGTGAATGTATAGGAGGAGACAGAAACGTATCTATAGAGAGTTAGTACAGAGTGTTAGAAATTTGTATCTCATCATTCGAATCTCGAAAACTGTAACAAGCAAACAAAGAATAGGAGACTGAAAAAGACCTGAGTCTGTATGAAGAAGAAGAAGAAGATATAAATCGATCGCTTTTGAGTGTTAGCGTGAAAGTAAAGTGAAGGAATGCTGATAATGTGATTTAACCAGACAGCATGGTAGAAGGTGTACAAGAAGAGTTGTTGATTAAAAACATATATCGTAGGCAGACAAAAAAAGGAGTGAAATATGAATGAAAAAATGTTAAACATTTAAAACATCAGCTAGCATACAATAGGTTAAAGATGGATGGGAACGTTTGCGGCAGTCCAACGTCTAGTAGCGGATGGGCTTAGGTTGAAAGAAAGGAGAGGAAAATTTAGATCGATCGCTGAAAGGCTCATGAATGCAAGAATGAAGTGGCGTTGAATAGATGTTACAGTCATTCAGGATAGGAAAAAATGGACGCGTAATGAATAGACAAAAGTACAAAACATAAAAAAGCAGCATACAACATTTGTAGGAAAGTTAAAAAGGCGCTTTAGGAACAGTAGGCTAAAGTAAGTAGCATTCGATGGAGAAGAAGTTGGAAAGCAACAGGAGAGATCTAAGTCCAGGAGTGAAAGAGAATATCTTGATAAAGAAAAAGATGAAGAAGAGTTAATCGCACTTAAGAATAAACGTAAAATTGAAAACAACAAATTTCTTAAAAACACTTACTTGTAATCCATAGCTTCCATGTTCCGCAATAAATCCATAGCTTACTTCAAATAACGGTGTAGACTGTCTCATCATCAAAAACCCTAGTAGAGTAGTCAAATTATTCGCGCGGATGTTGGCGCTTAATACTAAAAATAATGGTATTAGATTAGTCAAGTAATTATGTGAAAGCGAAACAGCTGTTGCTCGCAATAAAATTTGATTTTGATAATAACCATAGAATAACAATTAAGATGTTAAAATTAATTCATAATATAACTGATAGGAGATTATGAGACGCATATGAGAGTATGGAAATTATTAAAAGTAAGAATAGTTTAGAGATAGAGGGCCTATTCCGTATAGTCCATTGTATTGGTTGATCGAGCGTGACTAGTGGGATTCCAGGATTAGTTCCTTTGGTTCCGCTTGATTAACCAAATATTTAGTATAAAAGAGAGTTAGGTAGATTTTAATTTAGTTTTAATCATCTCCTGATGATGCTAACATGGTTAGTGAATCGCGAGTCAAGTGCAATAATTCTGTTTCGGTATTTTGGACAAAAATTCCGTTTTAGTGCATTTTGCCGAGGGTTCCAAACCCCAACATAGTATTTTGATATAGATTTTTATTTAATATGGTAATAAAACAGATGGTCGAACAAATAAATTTCTGCTTTGATATTTTAGGCTATTTTAACCATACAAGGTGTCTCACAGGATATGGGTGTTTCGATAATTATTTAATGGATTTAGTAACAATATTGGTAAGCAATTTTTTGCACTTAAGAATGAGTTACTAAAAAAAACATTTGAGATATAAGAGACATTAACAATTTATCTTAAACTGAAACTCATATTGTAATAATTCGACTTAGGCCTTGCAAAGAGTCTCCCAAGTTCCAGTCCATCTCTTACTTCTCTTTGCTAATGCAGACTCACAAAACCTAAGGAGCATTGTTTGGGACTTAAATATGAACTAAGAATGTAGCAGATGGTGTGAAATAAAATGGAATGAAACTATATGAAATGAAATGAAATGAGATGAGATCAGATGAGATGCGAATTGAACTTAATAGAAAGAAGCCATTTGCAAATGGTACTATGTTTGTGTTTATTTTAGATATGGCACATCAAATCCCATCGTCCTCCCCCAGGCTGGAGAACATCAAAGAACAAAGTCTGGAGCTGATTAATGACAGTTTGTGACAAGAGGGGCTGCATTGTATTGGCTGGCAGGAACGTCAAACTGGTGAGAGCAGTTTGATTACGGGGAGTGACGCCCCCACCATTCCGAGTTGCCACGGGATGTGGCCCATCAAATCCCATCGTCCTCCTCCAGGCTGGAGAACACCAAAGTACAAAGTCTGGAGCTGATCAATGGAAAGTGATCCAACAAACCCCATTTTAACCCCTGTCAGACTAGGGACCGCCAAAGGAATGAGTCTGAGGCCGATGCTTCGAGTGGAAGCGGCCCTAGGTGGTAGATGCATAAGCCTACTCGCATCGTCCGGTGAAAGACCACCCCGCCAGAATTGGGAAGCGCTAAGTGGTTTTCCCAAATCACGTTCCGCTTCCGCGCTGGTGGTCCCGGGTTCCACAGTAGGAATATATGGACATGATGGTGCTTCCAGGATCAAAATATTCCGGAAGTAAACTCCCCGGCCATTCGGATCTCCGGGCGCTGGGTGGCACTGGGAGCCCATCATTCCGCATTTCACAGACAGCAAAGATACCGAACCAATTTAGAATAGAATTCTGCAACATAAGAGGCCTAAATACAAACATAAATTCGGTACACCAACTTCTACAAGCAAATAGACCACACATATTAGCCCTTACAGAAACACAAGTATGTTCTACAAAAACAACAGTGAACTACCTCTATCCTGGTTACGACTTACATACCCGATTTAGATATAAGTTCGGAATATGCCTTTTTGTCCGAAGCGACCTTTCATGTCACCGCGAGGAAACACTCGAACCGAACAACCTTGACGTCATGTGGCTCAAGTTCACCGCCAAGGGATTAACCAAGTTTATATGTTGTCTCTATCGCCCTGCGAGCGATAGAGCCTACCAAAGCTTTTTCTCAACACTAGCTACCACTTTTGACTCAATACAGGTCGATCACCCCAGTTCAGAAATAATCGTTCTGGGAGACTTCAATGCCCACAACACCAACTGGCTCAAACATCACAACAAGACCGACAACGAAGGTAGAGAAGCTGAAGCATTTGCCATCAGCTGCGAGCTTACTCAACTTGTAGACGAACCAACTCGAATCTCAGAGAGGGGCGAATTCGCCGCCCTCCTGGATCTTTTTCTGACCACCAATCCTGACCAGTACAGGGTGTCCCATTTTCGATGATATTACGGGGTATCTCACTTACGAGTAAAGATAGAGAGTTGCGGTTTTCGCAATACTGTGCTACTTTTTTGTGAAAAGATCAATGGTATTAACAAAATTTTCATAGCCCGCTTCGTTTCTGAGATACAGGGCGAAATTGAAAATAATGCATTTTGGGACCCCCCTCGTATCTCCGTTATCCTTTAACATATCGCAAAGCTAAAAACTTGCTCTTATATACTTTTTTACGTAGAACCCAGTGGCGTAGTCAGATTTTTGCTGTGAGCTGTAAATTTTTAGCTATAAATCAAACTTATGTTTTTTTAAATGGAACACCCTGTATATTTTTCTTTCGTTTGAATGGAAATTTTATAAGCTTATCAAAAATCTATAATACATGATATGTATCTTAAATAATAAGCCTAAAATTCATAATTTCACAAAATGTATCTCTATACGACACTCTTGATGAGTATAGTATAAGCATTATCTTTTAAACAACGTTTTAAGATTAGTAGGCAAAGATTATCAGAGCAATGCAATGATCATTTTTTTATTGGCAAGACCTGTCAGTGGCAAAGTTTATATTTTCTGTGTAATATTGTATTTTTTACGATGGTTGAAAACGAAAATTATGAATATTTTGAAAAATATGACATGTTAGTCTGCTTTATACAGAGCAATGAAAACTCCCGTGAAGCTGCTCAACTATTATTCAATATGTTTGTTTGAATATTTATTTACCTTTTGACTTATTTGGGTTTATTTTTTATTTAAGTATCATTTTAATTTATGGATATTCTGAAAGAAGACAACCTGGTCATTTAATATTTTCCGGAATAAAGAGAACATGGAACGTTTATCCGGCCCCTACCAAAAACGTATAATAAGGAAAATCGCGGTAATAGCGGAGGCAACGTTCCTTGTTCTACCAATTTTTTTCTTTATTCCGGAAAACATTAAAAAATCAGGATGCCTTCTTTCGGAATATCCATAAATTAAAATGATACTTAAAGAAATAAACCCAAATAAGTCAAAAGGTAAATAAATATTCAAACAAACTTATTGGAATATAGCTGAGAAGCTTCACGGAAGTTTTCATTGCTATGTATAAAGCAGACTAACATGTCATGTTTTTCAAAATATTGATAATTTTCATTTTGAGCCATCGTAAAAAATACAATATTACACAGAAAATATAAATTTTGCCACTGAAAGGTTTTGTCAATAAAAAATTACCATTCCATTGTTCTTAATAGTCTCTGCCTGCTAATACTTATACCGTTGTTTAAAAGACAATGCTTATACTATACTCATCAAGAGTATCGTATAGAGACACATTTTGTGAAATTATGGATTTTAGGCTTATTATTTAAAATACATATCATGTATTATATATTTTTATAAAGCTTATAAAATTTCCATTCAAACGAAAGAAAAATATACAGGGTGTTACATTAAAAAAAATACAAGAGTGGCGTATCTAGACACATTTTGTGAAATTATGAATTTTAGGCTTATTATTTAAAATACATATAATGTATTATATATTTTTATAAAGTTTATAACATTTCCAATCAAACGATAGAAAAATATACAGGGTGTTCCATTTAAAAAAACATAAGTTTGATTCATAGCTAAAAATTGACAGCTCACAGCAAAAATCTGATCACGCCACTGGATTCTGCGTCAAAAACTGTATAAGAGCAATTTTTTAGCTTTGCGATATGTTAAAGGATAACGGAGATACGAGGGGGGTCCCAAAATGCATTATTTTCAATTTCGCCCTGTATCTCAGAAACGAAGCGGGCTATGAAAATTTTGTTTATACCATCGTTCTTTTCACAAAAAAGTAGCACAGTATTGCGAAAACCGCAACTCTCGATCTTTACTCGTAAGTGAGATACCCCGTAATATCATCGAAAATGGGACACCCTGTACAAGGTTACAGTTGGTCCGCCATTAGGTAAAGTCCGTTCAAGTCTATTGCGCTGTTACGTCATATCATTCCATCTTTCTTTATGCAATGAACGTATGTACTAAATTGGTCCGTCAAATTGGAATCTTTGACATCGATTTGCGTCAATGTCAAAATATCATAACGAAAATAACAGATTTAATTCATTTATTGATTTGTTGGTAGTTGGTTTGTGTTTTACGCTAATAATTGCTAATAAAAATCGTTTTGAGATGCCCCACCGGTTCAGTGAGAAAGAGCAAGCTTTAATTTTAAAATTAGAGCATTATTTCACACGTGAAAAAGATGCAGGCCACTTTTACCCTGGAAAGCTTTGCACAATGTAAGTAATATTTGTTTTTTTATTTATTTGATAATACTAAAAAATGATATCTCTAGAAAAAATGTATGTTTGATGTGTAAACATCTTACGCGGCGATATGAGGACAAATCTCGGCAAATGAGACGGAAATGCGCAAACCAATTCTAGCCGCTAGGGCGGTATTATATACAATTTTGCGATTTAAAATCTTTTTTAAACGGATTTTAGACGATAAAAAGCATATTATTATTTTAAATGAAACGAACTGTCAAAAGTATTATTCAGATGCCCAGACGTTTAAAACAATATTGTCATAAGTATGTACAATTGATAAAAACGGAACGTGCTCCGGAATAGAAAACAGGTACAGAGACATCTTTTGGCTAGTGTAAAAAATAACGTACGAGGCTATCTAAGACGTACGGATCTTTTCTTTTGACGTCAGAAATTCTGACGTAACCGCGCAATAGCCTTGAATGGACTTTACCTCCGACCACAAACTTATTACAACGGTTTGTGAATTGCCACCCATACAGAAGGATCCACCATTGCCTTGCAAAATCTGGCATTACAATTCTGCAAACTGGGACGACCTAAGGCAGTTCTACCTAGATTTTCCTTGGCTCGACGTCTGCTTTCCCACTGACGACCCGTCAGGCTGCTGCGAAGAGATCATGCAAGTAATCTCCTCAGGAATGGAAGCATACAACCCAAATTCCATCAAGTTACCATCAAAAGGAAAGTCCTGGTTCGACAAAAGATGCGAAAGAGCTGTAGGAAGGAAACAGCAAGCCTATAAGTACTGGCAGCAAAATCAGACCGCTGAAAATCGCAATTATTTTATCGAAGCGAGAAACGATTGCAACCGTGTGATCGACGAAACTAAGGACAAACACAATCAAAGGATCAGGAATAAACTTTTGCAATGTCCCAGTGGGTCCAGGAATTTCTGGTCGGTAGCAAAGGCAGTAAGTAACAACTTTACAAAAATGTCTCTCCCACCTTCGACGGACGAACGTGGCATCACGGCGACTGCAGCCAGGGAAATAGCAAACATGCTCGCCAAAATGTTTTCATCGCACTCTACCTTAGACGTGCCCCAAGGCAAGACTCTCCCCATTATACCGAACATCAACACCACCATGGCAGAAGTCAAGTTTTCTCACCGTGATATTCGCAAAATCCTTAAAGTACTAGATACGCAAAAGGCATCAGGACCGGATGGAATACCTGCCATCATGCTAAGGAATTGCGCCAACGAACTAACATCCTGTTTTTTCCGGGCTTTTTTTCTCTTTCTTACAGAAAAGGGATTTACCCATCCTCTTGGAAAGTCGCTCGAGTGCAACCTGTTCCAAAAAAGGCAAGAAAACCACGCCCTCAAACTATCGCCCAATTGCATTGCTTCCAATAATCTCCAAAGTCATGGAACGTGTAGTCAACCAGCAACTACTCAAGTACCGCGAGAGCAACAGAATAATCAGCGATAATCAATACGGCTTTCGCAAAGAGAGATCGACAGAAGATATATTGGCCTATGTCACTCATATATGGAGTAGGGCAATTGAAAACTACGGAGAGTCTTGAGCGATTGCGTTGGATATTTCAAAGGCATTCGACAGAGTTTGGCATGACGGACTGCTCAACAAACTGCCGTCCTTGGGACTGCCCGCCTCTCTGCAGCTGGCTGGCCAGTTTCCTTAAGAACCGATCCCTACAC
>JAEQML010080533.1:0-11558 GCA_016904865.1 Pissodes strobi | reverse complement strand
CCTACATGATATTTCATGTGGAGAATACACTCATTTCTATAGTAAGCTTTTCGGCGACCCCAAAAAGCAACATCTAATGGTTGAGTCATGTGCGAAGTATAAGGCGTAATTGATAACATAATAATATGAATTTGTCTACAGAACTCTTGGATTACCGAAGAAACATGACGAATAGTTGTTTCAAAACATACATATATTGGCCATAGGTAATAACGGCAGTGTTACCGAAAAATCGTATCGGTAAATATATCAATATAAATATAACATTTTGTGCAAATACTGTGCGCACTTTTATCCCGCTTTGCCATATCAGTCCTTTGATATATACTACCACATGAAATTCCCAGAACGCAAATATAATAGACGAAAGACCCAGAGAAAACTGTGTTAATACGCCATTCCGGGCTCTTAAAGGAAAGTGAATTATCCCGCAGGGGAACGATAGGATAATTAGCAAAATTGGCTTGAGAATTAAGCCTTTAGAGCACTACGGGGAAATTCTAGATAATGTCCTGCACATTTTAAGTAATTTGTTGATTTCGCAAACCGATGATTTAAGGCCAAGAGGAAATCTAAATAACTTGTCTTGTTATTTTTTCGTTGTTAATAAATATTGTTTTAGTTAAAATATTTTATCGAGTGGGAGAAATCCGTCGAAGATGGCGCAGCAGCAAAGATGGCGCACCTCAATTGCTCATCTATTTTAAATTCTACGAGCACCGTTTCATATTTTCCGCCAATTATATACTGCCCATATGCAGTCGATAACGTTAGATGGAGCCGCCGCTACAGCTAGTGTGTCATTTACGCTTTATGCGCTTTGGCTGATTCTGAAGCAATTTTGACGTGCTGAAACTTAAGCCGCAAGTACCTCAAATTTCAAGTTTTTTAACTCCTCTTGTTGTATGTTAAGGTATTAGGGATCTATTTATATATGAGCACCTTTTGATGTCTGCAAAAATTCCAAAATATATTTTATTGAGGTTATTTGATCAAATGTTTATGTTGGCAATGACGACGCAGTGCGGCATCTTATCCGCAAATGCGGCAACTTAGCGGCAAACCTGATCTTTTATCCCTTTCATTATGTTGTTTCAGATGGGAAAATATACGCAAAAAACCCCAAAGGAGATCATTCACGCAAAAGACCCTAAAAGCAGCATTAGACGCTATCATCAACGAAAGCAGCGGCATCAGATGCACAGGGATAAGATTGAATATTCCGGAATCAACACTTCGGCGACAATTGAAATTTCGGAAAAATCTCCGAGAACTAAAGTCATCTTCTCTGGGCAGAGCTACAATTTTTACTCGCGATCAGGAGGCAGAACTGGCCAGACATGTTATCAAGTTGGGAAAATTATTTTTTCTTCAAACGTCAGTAAATCCGTCATTACTCGACTGTGTAGGCGGCCGTGAAGTTTCATTTTTCCTCCGGCGGAGCTTTACTTTTCACTTTTCCGCCGGCGGAGGTAAAAGTGTTACCATAGCAACATAGATACAAACAAACAACAAAGCAAGCGTCAACAACTCAAGAATTATTAAACAAAAATTTGTATTTATCACTCAATTTGTGCACTGCGTTTCTAAAAATCACTAATTTAGGAACAAATTGGTTATTATTTAATCGAACTTACTCATTAACTGTTTATCAATACGGAATTAAAACGCAATCGGAGACGCAATTTTAAAAAAATAATTATTGTTGACAGTATTCACTGACAGCTTTATGTTACATTACTATAGCAACGACCTGTGCCTATTCACCGACACCGGTCTCAGCCGCCTTGCAAACCAACTTATCTTTGATAATAATTATTATTATTACTATTAAAAAGAGATATTTTTGCATTAATTTGTCGACATTTGAAGAAAAAACAGCATATTTTATGTGGAGGAAAAGTTACTTTTCATGGCTTGCTCTCTATTACCAGCCTCACTCCGTTCGGCTGTTAAACACGACCGTGCCATGAAAAGTATCACTTTTGTGTTTCCTCCATATAAAATAATATACTATTTTGGGCTGACAACCGTCGAGCTGCGATCCTTAGCCTACAATTACGCCGAGGCCAATAATGTGAAACACAATTTTAGTAAGGAAAAGAAAGTCGCTAGGAAGGATTGCTATGCAGGATTCATACGTCGTAATCCACAAATAAGTTTGCGGAAGCCGGAAGCGACGAGTGTAAACAGAATCACCGCATTTAACAAAGATGAAGTGAGCCGCTTTTTTGTCAACTTGGAAAAAATGATATCAAGGTACCGCTTTACTTCAGACCGGATTTTCAATGTTGATGAAACAGGTATATCTACCGTTCCCAATGAAAGTGTAAAGCGACTTGATCCGAAGGGAGTCAAACAATTCGGAGTTGTTTCTTCGTGGGAACGAGGCAAGAATGCCACTGTAATATGCGCTATGAGTGCTAGCGGTATATACATCCCACCGCTTTTCATTTTTCCAAGAATAAGGGTGTCTCCAATGGTGGAGAAGAATGGTCCCAGGGAGGCGGTTTACACATGCATTAAAAACGGTTGGAGCAATGAAGAAATCTTCATGCAATGGTTGAAGCATTTTCAAAAAAAGAGTTGCATCAAATGAAGAGAATCCTGTACTGCTAGTTTTAGACAACTACTGCAGCCATATCTCACTTAAAATATATGAATTTTGTCGTAAAAATTTTATAGTTATGGTCAGTCTACCTTCGCACAGGCTGCAACCATTAGATATCACATTTTTCGGTCCACTCAAACGAGCTTACAGTCGACACTGCAATGTATTTCTTAAAATGAAGTTTAGTTCTGGCGAAAATGATTTCAGGCTGTCACATTACGATCTCGCTGAAGTTTTCAACTCGGCCTATTGCGATACCACGACCATGGAAAAAGCTATTTCAGGCTTTCGGTCAGGAGGAATATATCCTTTACACCCAGAGAAATTTTCGGAAGATGACTTTGCTCCCGCCGAAAATGTAACCTTCCATGAGGAAACCGAAGTAGATGATACTCATCGACAAAAAGATATGAATACCCCGGCCCAGAAGGATTTGGAAACTTGCTCAGACCAAGAAAATGCTCGTCCAGTTACGCCTCAACCCTCATGTAGCTGACTTCAACACGCTCTGACAGAGAGGACTCAAAACCAGTCGCTTGTGAGAGTAGAAGACATTTCTCCAGCACCCGAAACCAGAAAAAAGAAAAATCAGAAAAAGAACAGTAGGACAAAGCAACATTCTGAGGTGTTAACGGCTACTCCCTTCAAAGCCATGATGGAAGAAAAAGAGTTGAAGAAGACATCCAAAAAGAAGTCAGAAGCGAAAAACTTGAAAGGCAAGAAGAAAGTGAAAAGGCAAGTATTCCTAGAGAGTGACAGTGAAGAAAGCTTGAATGAGAAAGATCTATGTGACGACGATGAGCTCGATGAAATTCAAGATGATGAGGCTGAGCAATCGAACATCTGTAACATTTGTACCGAATTTGGAAGAAGTGGAGAAGTATGGTATAGATGTGTTTCGTGTGGCGATTGGTCACATCAACAATGTAGTGGCCAGCTGAGCCCAAAAAATTATATGTGTGATTTTTGCAAGCAATAGGCAGTTGTCGTTATCAATCCAGCAGTATTTTTAATTTATAATAATAAAATTAGAGTTTATGTTCATTTCCGATAATACATTTGTTTTGAGTATTTAAAGAGATGTCGATTGCACCCCCTAAGATACCTACCTAAAACACGTAATATGATGCGCCATCTTCACCCACCCTATGCGCCATCTTTTCGGCCTGGTCGTAAAAGATGGCGCAAAGACAAAATTTTTCAAAAAAATCATCAAAAAGCAGATGTTGAAAATTAATAAAACTTTGTTTATCACGACGATAGTATATACTTTGTCCAAATATAAAGTTTCTAAATCTATAAATAAACGTATAATAGGGATTTCCCCTTAGGTGCGCCATCTTCGACGGATTTCCCCTACATAAGACACACATCTACAGAAAAGGGGGCGGTTTTTAAATATACTCTACTGCTAAATATAATTTTAGCAAAAAACAGTCTGATATCATTGTACTAAATACAGGCTCAGGAGACCATGATGTTGATTTTATTATTTTTTAAATATACCACTTGGGGGATTGTTTACCATACAACCTCTTTTTAACTCAGATTCTCTTTTTCTTAAACAACCATTTCAAATCAAGTTTCTTCGGCAGTCGATGAGTTCTGTAAATAAAATCATATTATAATGTTATCAATTCCTCCTAACACTTCGCACAAGACTCAACCCTAGAAATAGGGTTCCCTAAAAGCTTACTACAGAAATGAGTGTAGTCTCTATATGAAATTCCGTTCAGCAAAAAAAATAGTTCCTTACGATGTTCCTTCTTTGTCTAGAAGAGCATTTGCTAATAGCGCATCAGTAGGTATAGACGAATTAGGTTTTTAGGTCTTAGTGAAGAAATTAAAGCGATTTCATCAACTTCATTCTTCTTCTTACAGGACTGTTATTCAACATTCAAATCGCGAAACGGCTGCAATTCCTTCACCTCAAAACCTCGTATTCTCTTAACGTCAGTATTCAAGATATCTTTCCAAAGCCCAAAAAACACTTATAGTGAAAAAATCGAATCGAAGACACAAACAACATTCCAGCATTCTTATTTCTACCCCCCTTAATGAACTGAAGAGAGAAAAAGAAGAGAAAATAATGCAAAATTTGAACACCTTCGAGAGGCTAAGAGGAAAATACTGAATCAGCATTATAGAAACCATAATGTCAGAAAAAAAACGAGCCCACAAATATTTAGGAAGGAAACAAAACCACCCAAAACGAAATCAGAGTTAATATCATTTGAGTCAAATATTGAAATGAGTGATCTCTGCAGTAACCATGAAAATGACGGTGTAGGTTTGAGTTTATGTGTCATTTGTGATGACAACGGTGTAGGTGGTTAATGAGCATCATCCCAATATTCTGAAAGGGATTCGCCTACAGTATACATTTGCTGTTATTGCCCAGGTTCTTTCGTAGACATGACCGGTAATCCCGACGTTGAGGACAATGGCGGTCGAAGACATCATTATTTCTATAAATAATGTTAATAGCAAATTTTTTATAGGTTCTTTTATGTGTTCCGATTCAAATAACAAAGGTAAGTCTGCATTCAAATTAGATCAGTTTGTTTTTTTTTATTACCAAATTTGCTCAAGTAAAGGTGGCAAAGGAGATAACTGACACAGAAAGTAAAATGATCTGTAACAAAGTATAGAGGAACGATGAAACAGAGGTACTAGTTAAACAGAAAAAATAAATGTATCCAAATGATCAATGATTTGGAGAAATCAAGAGGCAGTTGCATGAGCTTATAACTATAGATAAAAGCAAACATACGACAAGAAAGATCAGGAAATTTTTAAAGATATGATATTTAATAAAAGCTTTAAAGAACATGGAGAAAGGCAAACGCAAATTTGCCCGTAGAAACAAGAGAAATACAATGCGGGTCGAAGACATCCTTTTTTTCCATTTTTGTTATGGCAGTAGGTCACATACTAATGGGAGATCATATGGCCTCGACAAGTGGTGTGTGCACGAAGATGTTTATTTGCACGGTTCTGGAATAGTTGTAGGTTATAATTAAGGGGTAACAGATGTCCTGGGAGGACAGTAATGCAGTGCGCCAAGCAAAGAAGTCCTTGCAAAGTGATGTTATAGGTGTTTCCAGTTGTACGGCGAACGTGTGCGCTCTTACCATCTGTTGTGACTGTCTGACAGGCGTTGCTGGGGGCGGGATGCAGCGGGCCAAACCCTGGTAACATTGTCGTGAAAATATCTATAAAGCAGCGAGATCTCGGTCACATGTATGCGGTGTTCCAAACCATCCAGATCCCGTGTAACCACCGGGTCGCCGACGAGACGCATAGCTCTGTTCTGAATGAAATCCAGCAGCTTTAGATTTAGTTTTTTGTTGCGAAATAGCGCATCAAGCTTCTGCGAGGCTGATTTTGCGATATCAGCAACGTGGTCATGCGAAGACATATTGCTGTTGACAGAGACACCCAGTAGTCCGATTTGCGAGGATAAAGGGGTCGATCCTGCAATAATGACGTCAGAGCCCGCTGGACCAAATTTTTGTCGCCCCAAGTTCGATTTTTCTCCAGATCTTGATTAATTGTTGTAGTCTGTTCCTGTCTGCGGTGATAAGTCTCAGTCGCTGGTTTTTCTGGTCTACATTGGGAGACAAGGGTACTGTCATCTGCAAAACTGTAATCAGTTTGGTTTTGGTCTGCATGTTATTAATACAGATGAGGAACAAATTTGGTGAAAGTGTTGCACCCTGAGGCACGCCCTCATTAATGGTGAATATGTCTGAGATGTGTCCATCAACTGCAACGTGCAGAAATCGGTTCTTAAGGAAACTGGTAAGCCAGCCAAACTCTGCCAAACGCAATCGCTCGAGATTCTCCGTAGTTCTCAATTGCTCTACTCCATATATGAGTGACATAGGCCAATATATCTCCTGTCGATCTCTCTTTGCGAAAAGCGTATTGCTTGTCTCTAATTAGTCTGATGGGCTCCAGGTACTTGAGTAGTTGCTGATTGATTACCCGTTCCATGACTTTGGAGATTATTGGAAGCTAGGCAATTGCACGATTGTTTGAGGGCGTGATTTTCCTACCTTTTTTTAATAATGTTCATAAAAAAATTAGATTAAGGTTCATTTATGTGTTATAATTCAAATTGCAACCGTAAGTATTTATTTTCCTACATTCAAAATAAAAATATAGTTTGTATTTTTTTATTACTAAATTTGCCTAACTGACCGTCATTATCCCTCCTTTTCTTATATTAGGTGGCAAAGATACAGAAAGTAAAATGATCAGTAACAAAAAATGCTGGAACGATGAAACGAGTTACTAGTTAAACAGAAAAAATAAATGCATCAAAATGATCAACTTTATAAAGAAATCAAGAGACAGGACCGGAAGTGTCAAGATATGGTTGAAGACATGAAATTTTATAGCAACTAAAAGAACACGGCGAAGAAAGACAAACGCAAATTTGCTAGCAAAAACAAGAGAGGGCAGACCACTTTAGAACAAGGCGAAAGAGAGAGGATATAGTAGATATGGTTAAACCGGCAATCGCAGTTCTTAAGAATGGTGAAACTCGTGTAAAAGGAACAAGCAAAACCAATAACAGTTTAGCATTCACTATTAATAAATGCATTAGCGGCCACCCATCTTATCAACTCACAAGAAAGCAAATCGATAATATTGTTACAACTATAGGGGTTTCTATCTCTATTTATGCTGTAACTGCATTAGGAGACAAAAAAATAGAAATAAAAGGAAAGCAAAATAATCTATACTTTCCCCCATGGGCGCCGGAAGAGTGAGGAGGTGGAGGTAAAAAAGAGCACGTGCCCCTCCACTAAAATTTTGTAATAATGTTTGTTGTGCATGAGTCTAGAGAACCTTCTAACTTTTGGATGCAAAAATTGTGAACTACTAAAAAGCATAAACCTACTAATTAAATATCACCCTGTCCTAAGTTTGAGCTTGAACTATTATAAACAACTAGAGCACTCCCGTTGCAGCCATCAGCATTTTGTAACATATAAATACCCTGGCAAACGCCAAATTCATCACGCTTTCGGGTCTCTCTCAATACCGCTCAATTAGCACATAGGTGCTGCTCCCACAACCTCCATATCTGTGAGCACCTGAACATAAGTCC
Source organism: Pissodes strobi (assembly GCA_016904865.1). Classification (NCBI taxonomy): domain Eukaryota; kingdom Metazoa; phylum Arthropoda; class Insecta; order Coleoptera; family Curculionidae; genus Pissodes; species Pissodes strobi. The sequence goes on along the minus strand of JAEQML010080533.1, from coordinate 3,825 downwards.
AGGGTGATCAGGTCCTTACCTAACCTGGATGTACGTGTGCACAGGTACACGGCACCCGGGGGATTCTAAAAAATAGTGAGAGTCGAATCTACGAGTGAAGTATCAAAATTTCCAGTAGAGGGATTTTTGGGGATTTTTAAAAGTAGTGCAACTGCCTTAGAAATCCGTGACAAACTTGAATTAGAAACCCTAAAAGACTTACCATATAAATATTAAAACGAATACATAAATAAAAGACAACCCAGCTCACATAAACTTTATTAACAAAACAGTGACCAAGGGCCTAGAAAAACTTTGAACTAAGCTTACCTCGAGAAGACCAATTAGTATTAATTGGGTATAGTGCAAACTTTTAATTCATCTATAAACATAAACACGCATTTATTAATATACAGTCTAATCGTTGTTAAGTTTGTTTGTAAATAAACGTGTTATTGTTTTTATCAATGTGTCTCCTTTATCATCTCTTCTCAAATTGACGTAGTGCGTTCTCAAATCTGGGCTACTCATCTGCACGCTAAGTAAGGCGTGGCGTCGCAAGTAAAAAATATAAATCGTGACAATATTGTGAACATACGTGATGACTAAACAAAAATAGATATGATAGGTATTATTAAGGCTTTGCATGTTCCTCCGCTCGCTTCGCTCGCCACGGAGCCACAACCAAAAAAAACTAACCAACCTTAAAAAGAAGTGAACAAAACATGTCTTGCCACCGACGGAAATCGAATTCGTGGCGTATGAATAGCAAACAAAACGTCTGACATTTACACCACCATTAAAACCATTTCGCTGGACCATAAAGACATGGGTAATTCTAATACATTCGGCCTGGGTTACATTTAAGGCGACTGGTATATGATTCCGCACTCGCATCGGGGCTGAAACACAGGTCGGAATGTTGCCATGGTTTTGGCGCGAATTTTATCACATGTTATGCTGCTGCCCACGTCTCAACAGCATAGCCTAAGTTCCGAATGCACACGGCCACTCAGAGTTGCAACATTTATTTACTATTTTAGAATGTCTAATATTTCGCAACTAACCAAAACTATCTCAAGGCATGCCCAAAATGTAGAAAAAAAACTTTTTACAAACAACCTCAAAAAATAAAACACCGATGGGAATCGAACCCGGGCCACCGTATCACAGGCACAGCATCTGAGCACTGCACCACCAGAGCACTTGAAAGTAATTCATTGCACCGTAAACACATGGGTAAACAAGCATTTCGAATTTGGCAACGCCTTCAGCCACTCCAACTTTATCAATGAAATTTAGCCACGTGCCGAATCCTATACCGGAATGTTTAGATGCACCCGGGTTCGATTCCCGTCAGTGGCGAGAGATGCGTTTTTTATTTTTTTAAGGTTTCCTTTTTTAAATTTTGGTCAGTTTCGGTTAGTTTTGTTTGGTTGCGGCCCGGAGCGAGTGAAGTAATTTTAGCAGCCCTACGAAGTTACACGTACGAGATCAACCAAGTTTTGTTGTAGAATTTCCTTAGTGCTTTCAGGTAAGAATATTTATTATATCATAGCTACAAAAATATATTTTTTTAATATAAGTTTTCATATGTTGTTTTGCTTTATTTGTAAAGATAAGTGCGTTTTTTTCGGTTTTAACCTAAAATTATTATTGTGTTTTTTTATAACTAGAACAGACAGCAAGTTTCGTATTATTGAAGATAAAAGGTAGGTTTACATTTGAAAATTGCTTGATAAATCATAGTGAGTTTGAGTGCTGTAACAATTTTTTGTCGCCCTCTATATACGGGATGTGGCAATAAAGTCAATTTTTTAAATGAGATACTGTATATTTTTTTGTTTTTTAAATTACCTGAAAATTAGCTTTTCAAGCACTCTTCGGATATATCGTGTAGTTTTCGAGATATTTGCGTTTAAAGTTAGTAATATTCAACACAAAATTTCAAGTAAGCCATGCATGACGTCAAAACTTTAAACGTAAATATCTCAAAAACTATACAAGATATCCAAAGAGTATTTGGTAATTTTCAATAATAAGAAAGTTGCTGAGGGTTCCAGTTATAAAACAAACACCCTGTACATATTCAAATATTTAGATCTTTATATTATACGTCCTTTTTTAAACCTAATAAGGTTGTATTTTGCTCCTCTCTTTTCTTTCTATAAATTATAGCACTGTAAGCTAATTCGGACACAGCGTGTCATAATTAAATCCCGGTGTCCATTTTATGTACACTTATAGAAAACTCGACCGAGTGATTCTTGTAGGAGGTAGTTGTGCAAGAAAGAAACTCACTGGCATCGATCTTGCACGAGACTCTTTTTGCTGTTGTAGAATATCTGTAGTGAAAAATTGCATTTACTCATTTCATTTTGATATTTGATAGGTACATTAAAAAAATTGTTACATATTTGATATATTAAAAAAATTGTTACATATACACATACAAATTAGTAATAGAAATTACAATTTACAATTAAACATAGATAGATACTAGCAACAAAGAAAAAAAGAAAAACAAATACTATATCCCCGCAATTTATACAACAAATAGAATTTTAAATAATATTACAATACACACGATAATTAATCCAAATATGCATATACAATCAAAAAATCCTATCCAAAATCATTACCAAAATCTGACAAAAATTACTAATTTGCACCTAAGTGATTTAACACTTGTTTTGTGCAGAATGTATTCAATATATACTTTTGTGAAAATTCGACGTTTGATACCTCTCCCATATTATATAATCATAATTTTATAGTTCTAAATACAAAAGAAAGTAAATTAAGCAACCATTTGTATAAATAAATAATAGTTATTATTTATAAATATCTTAGTTTGCAATGAACATTTTTTGTAATTTTTAATGTTTCTAATATTTAAAGGTAATAAGCCTTTGAGGCTAGATGGTAAGGAAATCTTGAGTGTACACTTTTATTTGAGTGAGGTATTTTCAGTAATTTGTTTGTTATGCTACGGGTTTCAATATTATGCGAGATATGATTTTTAAAATGTTCTTTTTTATGCAAAAATGTTACTAATGTGTGAAAGTCCAGCGACCTTATATTGCATATATATCACTTCCATAAAGTAGTCTGGTTTAGTATCGTCTATTTTTTTTATAAATAATTTTAAGCACATAATTTTGAATTGTAGACAGGGATTTTAATGAGTTATTATACAACGCGCCCCAAACCTTTATTCCGTATCTTAAAAGTAATTGCACTAAGGATTTGTATACCAAAATCAATACATAGCTCAATATATCTCTTAACTGATAAAATTTGTATATCAGTTTTCTAACTCGGTTTGTTAAATATGCTGCATGTTGATTCCATTTTATATTTTTATCTATAATAATTCCTAAATACTTAGTGTTTTCAACCTCTTTTATGTCTCCAATGCCATTAATATTAATGTTGTGAAAATTAGGTCTATTTGTATCTGTAATGGTAAATGCTATGTAATTGGTCTTATCTGCATTTAAAGATAGCTGATACCCATCTAACCACATATTTATGACATTCATACCTTCTTGCAGCCCCGTCTCCAGGGGTGAGGCGGCGAGGCAGCCGCCTCGGGCGGCCGATTTTTAGGGGCGGCCGTTTTTATTTTTTCTATAAAGTTTTAATGTGATTGTATGTAACATGGTAAATACTCACGCAATTAATATGTAAAACGCTTCATTCGTACTATAAGCAGCTCTTCGCGCGTTGTTGTTTGCAATAATAACCAACGCCTTAAAAAATTAAACCCCACTATATAACATAACGGTCTATTCGTAATTAGTTTTAGCAGTTTAAATTCGCAGTGAATGAAAAATCGCATTA
>JAEQML010080532.1:0-11558 GCA_016904865.1 Pissodes strobi | reverse complement strand
AGAAATTGTCAAACTGAGAGTTTTATTACACAGTGTTGGCTATTTAGGTTTTAAACAATATTTTTAAAATAGTAGGTATGTTTACGAACATACACTGGAAAGTAATTCTTATTTATAGATTGTTTAGTTCCTAAGATTGTGATCTTGCTTATCACGTTAGAATATCATAAATATATTATGTCATACAGCAATCGCTACACTTACTACACTATGGAAAAGCCGATGTCGAATCATATATTAAGGATTTTTCATTCAGAAGCCCTCATGTTATTAGCATTATGAGTTCACTTACTAGTAAATACACACAAGTAAGGCTTTCTTAATTCAATTTTATTTTCCATGATTTGAGAATAGAGAAATTATCATGGTATTATATAAAGACTCACATCTGGGTGATGATCCGGTAACAGTCAGAGATTTGTTAAACCTTGAAGAAGATTTGCTTCCTGTAATGGTAATGCTTATAATAAGCATAGTGCAAGAATCGTGATGACTTGGCCGTAATACAATTCGATTACATGCAGAATGTACACTTACCAGTAGTTCCAGTTCAGCACTTGTTTTGTTTAACACAGCTAACAGTTAATATTTTTGATATACACTACTGTAACACCGGCAAAGCAAAGGTTATCACATGATTAAGGCATTGATTATCATATAATTATGGCATTGCTTATATTGTGATATTGGTAGATTTTGTTGCTGTAATGAGTATCATTTAAAGAAAATTATTGAATATGCTGACTAATGAATCGATTCAAAGTTCAAATTCAAAAAGTAAATGAAAAGTAGTAAAAATCAAAATTGCACAAAATGTTAGTTAGTTCCTTTCTCAAATAAACGATTCATATGTGTTTCAGATACCATTATGTCAAGATCAGGATCAAGCTGTGCTGGTTTTGGCTATAACAACACTTATTCTATAAAGCAAAGTGGTGAAAGAAAGATTATTTTACATGTGCTTCCCAAACCAAAGGATATGGTGTTCCAAGGTGTAAGAAAGGAATGGGTTAGCCGCTGTAGTAGATATGATAAATTCAACCGTGACACTAGCAGGATTTGTTCAGATCATTTTGTGATTATTTTTTATTCTTGGCTAAAGTTTGCACCACATGGAATTTAATTTTAATGGTATATAGGAAATTTTGTACTTTTGACTTTCCGTGAACAATTTTTTAAATTCAATGATTTTTGTATGGTGTAAAATTTTTGTACTACTATTTAATAATAATAAATATAATAATGGTGTATTGCCCATTTTCACATATTTATGCTTTAAACAGTATATATAAAAGTTAACTCAGGCTCAGGAGTAAATGTATAATATAGTTAAGATGCTTTAGACAGTTTTCTTAAAACATGTTGTAAGAACCGAAATTCAAATAGTTTTAGAGCAGCCGGACTACGATGATGAAGCTGAAAGCACTTTCAAAGCTGAAGACATAGAAACAGCTTTGGATGAAATAGAGAAAGAAGATGCTTCTTTTAATCCTATTGTGTATCATTTGCAGAATTTTATATAAGTAACAAGATGTGAGGGTTATTATATTATTACTTTTAAAATACTGTTTACTTGAAGTTCTTAGTTGTAGCTTATATATTCATTATTCCACTCTCACCTCTCCAGAAGTGAATTGCGTAGCACATTTTAGAGTGAAAGTAACCAAAGCATACTTACTATTTGAAGCACTGTGGGTGATGCAATAGATGCATAGAGTACTGAAGTTCTTTATCAATAGTGAGTCCAGGGATTTTGATCTCTGCTAGGTTACTCAGAGTGGTTTTAGTATTAAGGTGTATATTTGATGTATGCGTGTGATGTTCTGTTTCTTGAATAAAATATAATTTGTTGTATCAAGGTTGAGTTAATTTATTTGCATTATAACAGTGTGCCAAGTCGCTGATTACTTTCTTTGTTTCAGTTTTTAAATTTTCAGAGTTCCAATCACCAATAACAACATGTTGTGCCATCTGCGTAGATTATGATCTTTTTCAGATACATCTTATGTAAGGTCATTCACAAACAAGTTGAACAGCACTGGTCCTGAGATAGAACCCGAGTATAAAGGTCGATCTTTATACTCGGATAGAACCCTGTGTTACTCCGTTTATATTATGTAATAGCTAACCCTAATATTATCATACAGTGTAGAGTGTAGACCATTAAACTAATAGTGTCAAAAATAGAATGTTTTAAGATTTGTACCAGCTTTTTCTAAATCGTCCAGGTATCCACAGAACAGGAAAGAAGCATGTATCTTATATGGATAAACTTACAGCTTTCTCGCTTGTGTTTCACATCCGCGGTCTTAAAAAATATGTGTTTTAGAAAGTAACATATTTTTATTTTTTTGCGCACCCTGTATACTTAATCTGAGTTTTTGTATGGTTAAAATTATTTTTATTTATGCACTAGCTTCCATATAGAATAACATTTTCTGAGAAGCAATTATTAGGCTTTTTCAAATATGCATACCTTTTTGGCCCACCCTGTATAAAAGAGTAGTCAGATTTTATTTTATTGTTGTCTATTTTTCTCTAATAAGCTCCTATTATTCATACTCTTAAGGATATTTTTCATACAAGGTTTAATAATCCCCCGTCTTCTATTTACTTTTGGCTTATCCAGGTTTGTTAGAATTCAAAAACAAAAAGCTTGTAAAAATTATTTTCCATTCTTCATTAATAAAAAAACCTTGGTAATTTCATAAGAAATAGTTTAGTTTTGCTATCCATTTAGAATTTTGGGTTTAAACCCTTTTTTATAAACTGTAAACAAGAAAAATAGCCTTGCTCGTACGACTTTGCCATATGTACGTTAAGCCTTTCGCGCCAAATTTCGCGCGTGGCTACGTCACAAAAAAAAGCAGTTGTCAGTGAAAAAATTCGGCAGATCGAACCATCCTGTCTTGTTTAAAGTTCTTGGTACCATTGTACCTAATCTGGTACAATTTTCATAATGAAAAGCATTTTAAGATCCATTACACAAATAGCGCACTATGTAAAAATCGACCTCTCCTATTGGTCGATCCATCTCGTATTAAAATATGTCTTCGTGATGCAATCCAAACCAAAAATTGAAGCCACAACTAAAAGACGGAGCTATTTAAAACTCGCATAAGTCGGTCTTTGTCATTCAGTAAGTTCATACTGCGCAATCGTTAGAAACGCTCTGTGATTAGTTGAAAATATATGTAACAGCCAATAAAGTTATTGGATTTAAATTATTGCGGCTTGCAGAGGTTATTTTTTAAAGCGGATATGCTTATTTGCTGTTTATTTTCAAAGCACAAACACTCTAAAAATGTCTAAAAACTGTTTTAAATTGAAATTACAATTTAATGTGCACAAGATACGATACGAATCACACGACACAATAAAACACAGATGGATCGATAAACGGAACACGGGTCGGGGCACGGCCACCTATACGACAACCAAATTGATGGTCGATTTATTTGTTTACATTAATATTTTTCAGTCAGTTTTTTCAATTATTTTATAACGTGTAGATATTATAATTATATTTCGAAACGGTTTCTTGTGGGAGATTCCATGTAAGCTACCTAGATGTCCTTCATATTTAAGTAAAGTTGATGAAGAGAATGTCCACACTAAACGCAGAAAGATCAGATTGAATGTTGAGAAATGGAAAGGGGCTATTGCTGAAAGTTTGGATAGAGCAACTACTTACAACGAAATGAAGCAATATCTTTTACTGCGCTACATGAAGCTGATATCAAGATTAATGAACTCGAGGATGGATAGTTGAAAGGAAAAGGAAACTTGTCCTTTTTCTATTTAAATGAACCAGCTGAAGGGTACCCAAGTGTGCAAATGTCTGTGTTTCTGTCAGGTCAGAAGACTTGAAGTGTTTGTGGGAAATTTGTTCATTAAAAAAACATTGTGTTCGGACAAGTCTGATATAAAACTATCAGTACGTGCGGGTTGAATATATTAAGTACTTTAGATAAAGTGCTTCATGAAGCCAAAATATTTTTGATTGGCAATAAAAATGAAGATGATATAACATCAACTATAGAACTGTAACTTTACTAACTATTGTATTTTGTAATTGTATGTGTATTTGGGCAACCCTTGGTCTGTTGTGGCTCACATCTGTAGATTCCACTAGGCCAGAGGCTTAATCCCTTTCATGTAATCGAATAGCTGTCTGGGGGTGGAGAGTTTGTCTAGTTCTTTCCATTGCCAGATAGCATAAAACATGCTCCATTGTTTCTTTGCCCTCCAAGCACAAGCGGCATCCTGTTTCTTCGGAAAGCCGTATATCTTGTTCATGTGGCGAACTAACTAGATAAGCTCTTGCATTTTTACTAAAATGGCTTGCATGAAGATTAGAATTCAACAGTGTCTGTCTAGAACAGCTAGTAAAATTGAGCTGCTTCGAAACCTTCGGTTTGCTTTTAGTGTTGACTTATTGGTTCATACAACTGCTTTGCATTTTATTCACAGTACTTATACAACATAGAAAAATCACTGCTTTTTGTATTTATATATGTGATATTAGTTTTACTTAACATGACTTAAGCTAATTAATCATTTTATTTTATCATGTATTCTGTTATTGCTACTTAAAAAGATTGTGCTTGAGTAGGTACTGAATAGGTGAACTAACTAAAAAAACCATACACTATATATACCTTTTATTTTTTGTGACTCGTTTTACTCTGAGAAATCTACTTGAATACTTATACGTAAAATACTGCCTTTTGCAACTGCTTTGATCTTGGGCTACATATTTCATTTAACTGTAATCACATTTGTTATTAACTAATCACATAGTTTATATTATTAATACATACATATTATCAAAAATGGAAATTATAAGCCAACAAGCATAATACAAAGCAATTATGTTATTCAGATATTCCGTTCATCTACTACTCGTAACTTTAGTTTATCCCTATCTTTGATATGATTTTTATTTCATGTCTATATTTCTCATATTTATTTTTATAATTAATAAACTTGTGTCCAGTTTTACCATATTGTCTTATTTTAAGATTAATAGGGAAGCACTAGGTAGTAGAAGGGCAAGATTTGCTGCTTCATGGCCTTGTATAGGTGGCCGTGGTCGGCCTCGGCCAGTTTAATGCGCGACAAACGGACCAATAAGAACGTTCCGTACAGAGCGTGCGCACAAACAACTTCCTGAACGACAAAGATAGACTTATGCAAAATTGATATTCCCGTCTTTTAGTGTTGACTTGATTTTCCACTCATTGTCCAAATGACGGTTTAGCAGTATATTTCTTTTTAAGTATATGGATGCAATCAATTTCTGTCAAGAGCTCTCATGGTGTAGAGGTTTAGAGAGTTGGGTCTCATGATACAAAGAATTATTCTTTATATCATGGTTGGGTCTCACCTGGACGGCCCAGGTTCAAACCCCGTTGCTTCTTTTTATTATTATTTTTTAAGATTATGTTTCTAAACAGCTTTTTTCTTGATTTTGGGTATGTCTTGGGTTGGTTTGGTTTAGCACCTGGTTAGTTTCCTTTTCTTGGGCACCCGTAGCGAGCGAAGCGAGCGGAGGGCCATGCGGATCGACCAATAGGAGAGGCCGATTTTTATATAGTGCACTATTTGTGTAAAGGATCTTATAATGCTAAAGAAAAGTATGTCGCTCTTATTTCTCAACCAGCAACCTTCTGAACACAAAAATGTGTGTGCTGAAGAAAAAGCATTGTCGACTGCCCTATTCAGCTCAACATGTTAAATTCCATAAGATCTACAATCTTAAAAAGAAAAAAGTCGCGAGTATCACAGTACACGTGATAGAAGTGAATACTTCTTGATCGAGTCTTAGCTTATTTTACTTATTTGAGCCGGTTACGATACCTTAGAATCATTTTTTAAAGATTTTAATAGTTTTAGTCAGTCGTTTGATCAACTTTTGGATAATTTCACTTAGTCTCAACTTATTTTAGTCATTTGAGTCGGTTCCGATACGTTATAATCAATTTCAATAGATTTGGTTAGTTTGGGTTAGTCGTCTAATCAACTTTCGGTCATTTTCAATTAGTCTCAACGTATTTTACTTATTTGAGCCGGTTCTGATACTTTATAATCAATTTTAATAGATATTGTTAGTTTTGGTTAGTGTTCTAATCAATTTTCAGTTAGTCTCAACTTATTTTAGGGTCATTTAAACAGGTTCCGATACGTTATAATCAATTTTAATAGATTTAGTTATTTTTGGTTAGTAGTCGTCCAATCAAGTTTCACTTAGTATCAGCTTGTTTTAGTCATTTGAACCGGTTACGATACGTTATAATCAATTTTAATAGATTTGGTTAGTTTTGGTTAATCGTCGAATCAAATTTCGGTTAGTATAGCAAAGACGCATTGGATCGCTTTCTCTCGCGCTTTCTCTCTTATGGAATTGGTAAAGACTTATTCAAGTTTTATGAGACTAAGTGAAACTAACCCAATTAACCCAAATTAATCAAATGTAATAGAATGGATTAAACGTAACGGAACCGGTGCAAATGACTAAAATAAGTTGATACTAAGTGACACTCACCGAAAGTTGATTCGACTACTAGCCCAAACTAACCAAATCCATTAAAATTTATTATAACGTATCGGAGCCCACTGAAACCAAATCTATTAAAATTTATTATAACGTATCGAAACCGGCTCAAATAAGTAAAATAAGTTGAGATTCGATAAAGAAGTATTCATTTCTATTACGTGTAGGTACTGTGTTACTAGCGATTTTTTTTTTCCAATATTTTCCTCTATAAAGCTACGTAAAATGAAAATGGCCTATACATGAACTTGTATATATTGTAAATATATAGCTTTATTACTATAACGGTTTTATCCACAATAGGTACCCAAAACAAAATTTTAGCACTCGACGCACGTTGAGAAGAAGAATACTCCAAAAGACGACAAGATGTCAATAGTACTAAAGTGCCTTCTAATGCGGTACGTAATGACCAACACAGACAACACCAACTTCTGGGGTCCACTTATGATCGAACAACTTCTTAAAAGAAATTCAAAATATTTATTGTGAACGTTATCAATTTTGACCGTAGAATATTCAATATTTAATCCATATTAAATAACAAGATGTCCAATGTATGGTGGCTGATAAATAATAAAAAATAATCTCATAATTAACACAAAAACATGTCTTTCTTTCTCTATACAACCCATGTTTGGCTTCGGTTCCAAATTTGAATCAATTTAGTGACGGGGTAATTACTTCATTGCGTGAAGTTACTGTTTTGAAATTATTTGAAGCAAATTCAAATACTTTGCCCGCGAGAAACAGCTCAGGTGTTGTGAACTACGCCAAATCTGCGAGTGCGAGAATAGAGTCAGAGTATATGTTTGGACATATAACGGTTGTCTTTAGATTGGACTATGCTTGGGTGAGGTTGTAAAAAAACCTTATATACGCGTCTGGGCTAGGTTGTCAGTGCTGGATATGACACCTAAGGCATACCTACCCACATTTTTCAACTTTGAATTGGAACTACGTTGGGGTTTGAGATAGAATTATTCAGGAGTAATAAATTCATTAGATTTCTTAACAAAATTAAAGGTACGAACTTTAAAAAAAGGTGATATTTTAATCTCGTTTGATGTTAGGTCATTGTTTCCTAGGGTACCAATCCCACAGACCTTGCAATACATTGGTGAATTACTTGAAATGAATAGTTTTGGTAACAAAATCGAACAAATTATTTTAAATATAAAGATTGCCAACAACTTGATGGCACGGCAATGGGTACCTGTTTATTGCCATTCTTAACTAAACTAAATAAGTAAATTTGGAAATTAAATCAGTTAAGGAGTTCGACTATTTTCCAAGGGTATGGTATTGGTACACGTATATGACATTTTTGCTATTTTCGACACAAAAACTGCTAATATCGAAGATTTTGTAACAGAACTATACAACCGTTTCGCCACCATTAAAATTACTTATCAAATTGAAAACAATGACCAACTACCATTTTTGGATAGGTTAGTAATTAGGAACGATAATAGCACACTAGAATTTGATATTTATAGAAAAAATACTGCAAATAACCCATATATTCCTAATGACTCCTTTCACTGTGCCAACACAGAATGGCCAGCTTTCATTTCTGGGTACACCGTATGATTCATTTTCCTCTCAGGAAAGAAAGATTTAATAATGAAAATGAATACAACACAGCAGCTGCTCTTGCTCTACAAAGCGCAAATAAGACCGTGCTTAGACTATTGCTCGCACATCTGGGGTGCTGCACCTAAGAATACCCTAAAGCTACTGGATCCCATTCAGAAGAGAGCTGTGCCTCTCGTCGGCGACCCGGAGTTGACCCGGGATCCCGCTAGTCTGGAACAGTAACACCGCAGACATGTGGCCGAGATTTCCCTGTTTTATAGATATTTTCACGGCAAGGGCTCCCTTTGTCTGGCGTACTGCGTCACTGTAATTACAACCTACAACTGTTTAAGAACCGTGTCAATCACCATCTTCGCACACACACACACACACCGCTCGTCGAGTGCCATACAATCTCTCTTTAGTGCCATAAAAAACACAATTTCTACATTGTAATTTACGTATAATTTACATCACGTTTTTATATTTACCCGCCCCTGGTTGTAGTAGTACTATCTAATGGAATACCTCTTTGGCCGATATCATACTTATCACGAAATTTCTAGGCAACATATGCGGCTAGGTAGACTAATGCATCGGAGTTCACACGCTCCTTTGATTCGAAATTATCCAAAAGTGCAGATAACGGTGCATCGCTTCATCTTCCGCGATAGAAAACCTAGGTTCTGCGAAAGAGATAATCAGAATTTGCTCTTCGTCACTGGATGATTTGTCAATATCAACAGTAACATCCTTGGTGACATTCATTAGAACGTTTTCCGTTACTTCCTACTATGGTAGGCGTGCAGCCCTGGTCGAGAATAATATAGAGAGGCCTTCCTTCGTCCGGAGTATTCGCGATATTTTTAAGACTGTATATAAATACCGGACAGAACGCGAGTTGGAGTTAGTTAATCATTGAGTTCTGAATTGTAAAGATCTAATAGTTGTAAAGTTATAAGAATAGTTTAGTGTGGTTAATTGTATAGAGTGAACAGGAATAAAGAGAGTATTATGTTAAAATAGTAAAAGTTGTGATTTTGTCAGAACCCACGGGAAAAAAACCTAACAATGTCTTTGAGTTGCTGTCCCTTGTATGGTTAAAGCAACATTCCTTTTCATTGCCAATATTCAAATTCATACGTTCACAATCGAAGTTCCCATGTCACAAACAACTGCAACCACAATAAAATTGGCATCGTACAACTGCGAAATGAGTTCTTGGAGATAGACCTAGCGCGGTACCTAATCAGCTGAATGTATTGTTTCACTTCACGCATGACCATCCGCTCGCTACGGGGGCTCAACAAACCTAACAGGAACTAACCAAAACCCCAAACGCATGCCCTAAATGAAAAAAAAATACATTTTACAAACATAATCTTAAAAAAAAATAAAAACCGACAGGAATTGAACTCCGGTCCGTCGTATCAGAGGTCCAGCATCTAACCACTCAACCACCATTCCAGACAATTCATTGCATCGCAAAGACATGGGTAAACTGAAGGCTTATTAGGAGTCTTGCTAGATCTAGCTCTAAATGAAATGAGTTCTTTCAGAATTTCAGCAGTCATCGCTTGGTCAATTTTGTAAAACACTAGTTACTTCTAGTGACCAATCGAATCGCGTGTCATTACCGTCTGACAACTCTTATGAGGCCCAATTGCTGCTAAAACTTTTTATCTGTGTCCACTCGATTCGATAAATGAATTTCCTCGAATGATAAAACACATTATCGCTCTAATTTTCTAAATTCCGATCCTTTGTTCTTTATAAGTCTAATAAAGTTGGTTAAAGCTCATTCACTTAGGTCAAATGTTGATGCCCAATTTCTTAATGTGGAAAGTGCAGGTAATGGGAAATTATTAAACCTCAAATATCTATTAGCATTTGGGCTAACACTTCGCAAAGAAAAGGCCGAGGAAATACCTTCTGGTGTCCAACGGATTATTTTTGTCGAGAGGTTTTTTAGTTTTTTAATCTGTCCAGGGGTAAATAATCTTCTGAGTGTGGCTTCTAAGGTTGTAAGTGATATTTTCATTTCGGTGTTGGTACTCTTTAGCGAAGCAACCTTTTCCTTGAGTTCGTCATTGTTACTTTCTAGCAAAGCTTATCTTTAATTCGTTAACTTCAGTTTCTAGAATTGAATAAATCGTTAGAATATTTAAATTATCGGTAAGTAATATAAAAACTTACCCATCTGGATGTTTTCGTCATTTGAAACTTGCTTATCGCACTGATCATTTCCATTTCGGAGCCCAACGTCTTCCGCAACTACTACAGACTAGCCCCTGCCACTGTCGCCTTCAGTCCCATCCGATCCTGCTGTTGCAATTAATGACTGAACAATTTTCTTTTACTGCCAAATAACCTTAGAATTCGTCACCGTTCCTATAGCTTCGATCGCATTTATATTTACTAGCGAAAAAACCCTCGTAGATTCCGTCCGACTTCGCTTCGACGATATCCTGATCGAGACAATTAAAAATAAAATTTGCGTTGCTAAACAAATTTCGATTTCGAACGAATTGAATTTGGCGCGTGAGGACCCCGAAAGTAAAGTCGGTGGCTTTTAGTGTTTCCGGATTTCGTAGCACATACTGTTTTTGGATTGGTTGTCGAGTTAGGCATCGCGCGCAGTTACTTAATTACCTCGGAATAATTAGGAAATTCTATTAGTTGGAGTGGCTTAATGACAATGCCCTTTTGGCTACTCTGAGTGGTTTTTTTTTGTAGATGCAGATACATCGAAATCTCAGATTTCCATTGTCTAATTCCCTTGGATGAATTATTGAGAGGAACATGTGACTTGTCAGACCATGCATTCATTGGTGGAGCGAGATATTCGAAGTAGGGATTCTCTGTTCCTCGAGTTTCCGATTTGTTGGCGTCACTCTACGTCGATCTTTCTGTGAGTCAAGCAGTTCTTGTGGGTACCGGTTGGAATCAATTTTTGATTTTACCTTTGATGGGATTTTCCAACCGGGCCATTTTTAATAGTTTCAGTCTATATCTGTGCCTTATCTTTTCTTAAGTGTTGGTGTCTGAAACTGCCCTTTGTGGGATTTGAATGCTGCTTTAGAGAGGTGAGTTGAGTTTTTTGAATTTTTTTTGCCTTTCTGTGAACGCCATCATTTCAACATTGTGACGCACGTGGGCGGATTTTTAATTCCCTTTTTAATCTCTTACAGAGGCCTTCTAGCCCAACTGTAAAGCTATCTAGCGATAAGCAACTGGCTACCTATACACAGGTAAATTATTGTTTTTTTAAATTCTGATTTCTCTTTTTCCTTGATGGTTGATTTTGATTACTGAGTTATAATGCTCTTCAATTAATAGTTACGTGTGGAACCTTGAACATGTGTTGTTTCACAGGGTCCTACCGTTGGGCCTATTCCTACCGTCAGGTCTGCTCCTAACGTTG
>JAEQML010080531.1:0-11558 GCA_016904865.1 Pissodes strobi | reverse complement strand
TACTATGCAACCATCAACTCAATTATGGCTTATGGTTTACTGGCCTGCGGAAACTCTAGTCACATTGAGGCTGTGCTTATAGCTCAGAAGAGGATAATAAGAAGTATGTTCCATATTTCATTCCGACAATCTTGTCGTGAGACATTTGAATCAAGCAAAATCCTCACAGTCATCAACCTTTATATTTTGAAGTGTGCCTGCTATATTTTCTCTGTCCAAAACATGCATACTAAGGTTGGGGACATAAACTCATACAATAATAGAAATGCTGACGAGTTGTTTGTTCCAACTGCTCGCTTGTCTCAAGTGCATAATGGGCCTGGAAAAAACTTGTTTGAGAATATTTATTTAATCATTTAGTGTTGGAATATTAACAAAAATTAATTCCAAATCTTCTTAGTTTGTTTATATGTTTATATTAAATCACGATGGCACTTCATGATGGGCTTATGAATATAAGTGCTGTCTAAACGTTATTGGCCCTGTGTGGTCTGAATGTTTTCTTTAAGGCATATTTTAAGATATAATTTCAAGAGCAGTCAGTAAATGAGTCGTATTAGTCGCATTGAAACCTTCTGCGTGCATTTTAGTAAAAGTAATTAAAACAGTTTTCTTGCAAGCCAATTCCATTGTGTTTTATTTCACCCATAATCCGACAGGTTATGGGCCCAGGCATTGCATTGGCTTAAAATTCGCGAGTGAATTAATAAAAGACTTGGGTAAATAGTGAAAAACATTTATAAGTGACTTTGTGAAAAATTAGGATAATGGAGAATAAAAGTACAAGAAGAAACATTAAACCCTTTGATGGTGATAAGTACGGTGTGTGGAAGTTTCGAGTTAGAGCGCTTTTATCTGAACTTGACGCCATAAAAGTGATAGACATTGAAAGACCGAATCCGGTAACCGAGGAGTGGCTCAACTAGAGCGTCTCGAGAAAAGTGTTTTAGTGGAGTACCTGTCAGACTCATTTCTTGGTTTTGCCAAAGAAATTTTACAAAGTTTGGATAAAATATATGAACGAAAAAGTATAGAGTCTCAGTTGGCATTGCGAAAAAGACTATTAAGTTTAAAACTACAAGGTGATACTTCGCTGATGCAACATTTTACAGTGTTTGATGATTTGGTTGCCGATCTATTATTAGCTGGAGCTAAACTGGAGGAGCTGATAAAGTGTCACACCTACTATTGACACTTCCAAACTCCTATGATGGCGTAATAACTGCCATTGAAACCTTATCTGAGGAAAATTTGAGTTTAGCTTTCGTCAAAATACGATTACTCGATCACGAGGTAAAATTGACAAATAAAAGCAGAGATACAAGCACTACAGCTCTTGTGAATGAAAGGAAATTTTCTGCATCCGAAGAGAATTATCGTCCGAACTTATCGCACATTCCAACACGGCAGAATAAGTTGCGGAAGATGCCCCAGAATAATCGCCATAAAATAGCAAAAAAAACAACCAATGCCAAATGTCATCATTGTGGCAGGCCTGGCCATTTTAAAAGGGATTGTTTCTTTCATAAGAAAGCTCTAGACTATAAACAGTCCCAAAGACAAAGGACTGTGCAAACTGTGCAGCTAAAACCGAATGACAACCAAGGATTTGCATTTATGCTAGGAAATCAACAGTTCACCAAGCAAACTGAAAATAAAATAACGTTCATTTTGGATTCTGGTGCATCTGATCACATTATTAATCGAGCGGATTTAAGTGCTTATTTTTCAACTCTATCGACACCAATCAAAATATCAGTGGCGAAAAATGGACAATCCATAACAGCAACAAAGAAAGGATCAGCAACCTGGGAATCCATGGAATCCTGGAAGATGTCCTGTACTGCCCAGATGTCCCCTATAATTTGCTATCAGTGGCAAAAATGCAAAATGCTGGCATGACGATTACTTTTAACAAAAAAGGCGTGGAAATATATAATGGCGGTAAGATGGTAATGCAGGGTAAGTCATCAAACAGTTTGATTTGTGTAGAATTTACTTCAAATATTGAATTAGTAAACAATATTGCACATACATTTAGTTCAGTAAAAACAAATTATGGAATTTGGCATCAACGGCTAGGGCACATAAGTAAGAATAAATTTATAGATTTAAAAAATAAAGGAATGATTAAAGATAGTTCTTTAATAAATCATATTACACCTAGTGATGATTTATGTGAGGCTTGTATTAGTGGTAAACAAACGCGGTTACCCCTTAATAAGCATAAAGACTAAAATTATGTAAAAAGGCCGCTTTTCATTGTAGATTCTGATATTTGTGATCCGATAACTCCATCAACAGTAAACTACACAAACTATTATGTTTTATTTGTCGATCAATTTACCCACTATTGTGTAACTTACCTTGTTAAAAATAAATCAGATACATTCTCTGTTTTTAAGGATTATGTTACAAAAAGTGAGGCTCATTTTAATTTAAAAATTGTTCATTTGTATTGTGATAATGGTGGAGAATATTTATCTTTGGAAATGAAAAATTATTGTATGGAAAAGGGCATTAGTTATCACTTAACTGTTCCACGAACCCGACAGTTAAATGGTGTGTCAGAACGAATGGTTCGAACTCTAACTGAAAAAGCTCGTACAATGGTAAACGGTGCAAAATTAGAGAAAGTTTGGTGGGGGGAAGCAGTGTTAACTGCTACCTATTTAATAAATATTGTGAACTAATTAAAATCATTAATTAAATATCACCCTGTCGCAAGTTTGAACTTGAACTTGAAAAATGTTATATAAACATTCACTGTTAATTATAAACAATTTGAGCGGTCGACGGGAGCGACTTTAATCCTTAATGATGCAATCATCAGCATTTTGTAACATATAAATACGCCGGCAAACGCCGAGTTAATTAGACTTTCGGGTCTCTCAAACCGCTCAGTCTAGTTGCCGTACAGCACACAGGTGCGTACACTTCTAGCTGTTCTATCCCACAACCCCCATAACTGAGAACACTTATACACAGGTATAAGGTTGTCAGGTCCTTACCTAACGTGGGTGAACGTATGCATAGGTATACGGCATTCGGGGGCTACTAAAAAGTATAGAGAGAGTCGAATTTATGAAGCATCAGAACTTCTAGTGAAGGGATAGTTTTTGGGGAGTTTCAAAAAGTAGTTAAAGTGCCTTAGCAATTTGTGATAAACTTAAAAGTCTTACCTTATAAATATCAGAACAAATACCTAAATAAAAGACAACCCGCTCACATAAACTTTATTAATAAAATAGTGACGTCGCTTGCTAGACAAACTTTGAACTAAGCCTCCCTCGAGAAGACATGCATTTCATATTAATTGGGTATAAGTGTAAACTCTTAATTCATCTATAATCTTAAACACGCTTTTATTAGTATACAATCTAACCGTTGTTAAGTTTGTTTGTAAATAAACTTGTTATTGATTTTATCGATGTGTCTCCTTTATTATCTCTTCTCAACTTGACGTAGTGCGTTTCTAAATCTGAGTTGCTCTCCTACACGCTAAGTACGGTGTGTCGTCACCGATAAAAAAACACAAGTCGTGACAATATTACACCAACCAGAGCTATGAAACAAAATAAAACACCATATGAAATGTGGCATAATAAAAAGCCACAAATAAAGTATCTTAAAGTTTTTGATTCGACTGTTTATGTGCATAAAAAAACTATTAAAACAAAATTTGATAAAAAGTCATGGAAAGGCATATTGGTAGGATATGAATCAAATGGGTATAAAGTGTGGGTGGTGGAAACAGAGAGGTTTGTCGTAGTAAGAGATGTAATTGTAGATGAGACAAATTATTTTAAGTCAAGGCCTGTGTCTGAGGCGGAAGGGGTTAGTTTTGAAAAACCTCAAATAAAAACTATTAATATAGATACGTCAAGACCAGGGATAGAGTCTCATGTATTATCTGACAGTGAAAAACCAGATGACGTTAAATCTGGAGCTGTGAAATCAGATATGGTTAGGTGTGGAGCCCAAACTGATGTTTCTGACGTCACGTCAAAATCAGTAGTACCAATAAACGCAAATAAATCACAAACAGATGAATGTCCTACAACCTCACAGCATCGAGAAAGTGAAAGAATTAAAATTTTACCCCCTGTATCATACAATGAGGAGGAAATACCTGATTATCTTTTATGTACTCAATCTGCAATATGTAGTTTACCTGGTTCTTTTCATGAAATTAAAAATAGAGATGATATGTTAGAGTGGGAGCGAGCCATTAATGAGAAAATTATTTCTCTTTTAATTAATAAGGCCTGGACTTTAGTTAAAAGGCCTAAAAATAAAAATATAGTTAATTGTAAATGGGTTTTTACTTTTAAAAATGATGAGCATGGAAATCCTATGAAATATAAAGCTCGTCTTGTTGCCAAAGGCTTTAGTCAAAAATATCTTATTGACTATAATCAAACCTTTGCACCAGTCGCTAGGATTTCAAGTTTTCGATTTATAATAGCTTTTGCCAATCAAAATCGTTTGTTAATACATCACATGGATGTTAAGACAGCTTTCTTAAATGGTAAATTAAAGGAGGATATTTATATGGAGGTTCCGAAGGGAATCAAGCATGAAAGCAATCAAGTCTGTAAATTAAATAAAGCTTTGTATGGGCTTAAACAGGCAGCTAGATGTTGGTTTGAGGAGTTTGAAAAGGCACTAACTGAAAAAGGCTTTAAAAATTCTCCTGTAGATTGATGTATTTATATTTTGGACAGGGGTAACATATTAAAAATATATTTATGTAGTTTTATATGTTGATGATCTGGTAGTTGTTACAGCAAATATTGCAACAATGACTAGTTTTAAGAACTATGTAATGACCAAGTTTCCAATGGTAGACTTAACGGAAATTAAGTTATTTCTGGGGATTAAAATTACTCGTGAAAGTAATACAATTTGCTTAGATCAAAGTGCCTATGTAAAAAATATTTTAAATAAATTTAACATGTATGATTCTAAGCCCGTCAATACTCCACTTGAGAGTAATTTAAATTTTAAAGCGTTAGATTCTGAAGGAACATGTAGTGCTCCTTGCCGAAACGCTATCGGGTGTCTCATGTATTTGACGGTATGTACTAGACCTGACTTAAGTGTAGTAGTAAACCTTTTAAGTAGATTTATGAATAAAAATAATGATGAACTTTGGAAATGTATTAAAAGAGTTTTAAGATATCTTAAGGGTTCTATAAATATTGAATTAAACTATATACAAGGAGACAATAAAGAATTTCTTGTTGGTTTTGTTGATTCTGACTGGGGTGGCTATGATGGTACTGACAGAAAAAGTACAACAGGCTATTTATTTAAATTGTATGAAAATTGTACTATTTGTTGGAACACAAAGAGGCAAAATTCAGTTGCTGTTTCTTCAACAGAAGCTGAATATGTGGCTTTATATGAAGCAGTTAAAGAGGCTATATGGTTAAAGTCATTAGCAACTAGTATTAATATTAATATTCTTATACCTATTGTTTTGTATGAAGATAACAATGGTTGTATTAGTATTGCTAAAAATCCAAAGTGTCATAAAAGGTCTAAGCATATAGATATTAAATACCATTTTTCAAGAGAACAAGTCGAGAAAAAGGTAATTGATATAGTTTATATTTCCACAGGTAGTCAACTCGCTGATATGTTGACAAAGCCGTTGCCATCTCCGAAATTTCTAGAGTTTAGAGTTAAATTAGGTTTGAGTAAGTTTTTTGATCTGATTAGGTTTTCCTGGGTTTCCCTAATCCAATCAACAAATGTTGGACCTAATTGTTATAGTTCCCCAGGTTGCACAAGGAAGGTATTAGTTTGAGTTTTTTTTTGTTGTTAAAGATTTTTGGTGTTAAGTTTAATATTAATTTTTGAGGGGGCGTGTTGGAATATTAACAAAAATTAATTCCAAATCTTCTTAGTTTTAGGTCATCGCCTTCTCAGTATGTTTATATGTTTATATTAAATCATGATGGCACTTCATGATGGGCTTATGAATATAAGTGCTGTCTAAACGTAATTGGCCCTGTGTGGTCTGAATGTTTTCTTTAAGGCATATTTTAAGATATAATTTCGAGAGAAGTCAGTAAGTGAGTCGTATTAGTAAACCTTCTGCGTGCATTTTAGTAAAAGTAATTAAAACAGTTTTGTTGCAAGCCAATTCCATTGTGTTTTATTTCACACATTTAGTACAAAAGTATATAAATACAGTAAATAGTGCAAAAGTAGTAACTTTTTGCACGATCGTAGAAAATAGTATATTATTTTATATGGAGGAAGAGTGATACTTTTCATGGCGCGCTCGTGTTTAACAGCCGAACGCAGTGAGGCTGGTAATAGAGAGCAAGCCATGAAAAGTAACTTTTCTTCCACATAAAATATGCTGTTTTTTCTTCAAATGTCGACAAATTAATGCGAAAATATCTCTTTTTAATAGTAATAATAATAATTATTATCAAAGATAAGTTGGTTTGCAAGGCGGCTTAGACCGGTATCGGTCTATAGTAATGTAACATAAAGCTGTCAATGGACACTGTCAACAATAATTATTTTTTTTAAAATTGCGTCTCCGATTGCGTTTTAATTCCGTATTGATAAGCAGTTATTGAGTAAGTTCGATTAAGTTAATAACCAATTTGTTCTTAAATTAGTGATTTTAAGAAATGCAGTGCACAAATTGAGTGATAAATACAAATTTTAGTTTAATAAGTCTTGAGTTGTTGACGCTTGCTTTGTTGTTTGTTTGTATCTATGTTGCTATGGTAACACTTTTACCTCCGCCGGCGGAAAAGTGAAAAGTAAATCTCCGGCGGAGGAAAAATGAAACTTCACGGCCGCCTACACAGTCGAGTAATGACGGATTTACTGACGTTTGAAGAAAATAGTTATTTATGATATAAGTGCTTAAAGTGACGTTTTATTTTGTCAGAAGGGAAGTTTGGGACACGACGCCGAAGGCGGAGTGTCCCATCCCTTCGAACAAAATAAAATCACTTTTAGCACATATATCATACACTATTTTTTCTACAAACACCATTCAAAGTATACATCAACGCATTTCTTACGTTATTAAATTTATAAAACATCTTTTTGAAATCAAATTATTCATCAAGTTTATTGTTGCTACGGTAATGAAAATTCGACCGTTTGTTGACAAGTATCTAACTTCAAATCTCGTGACATGGAAAGTGATCAAGAATAGTATATTATTTTATATGGAGGAAAAGTGATACTTTTCATGGCGCGCTCGTGTTTAACAGCCGAACGGAGTGAGGCTGGTAATAGAGAGCAAGCCATGAAAAGTAACTTTTCCTCCAAATAAAATATGCTGTTTTTTCTTCAAATGTCGACAAATTAATGCAAAAATATCTCTTTTTAATAGTAATAATAATAATAATTATTAAAGATAAGTGGGTTCGCAAGGCGGCTTAGACCGGTGCGGTGTCGGTGAATAGGCTCAGGTTGTTGCTATAGTAATGTAACATAAAGCTGTCAGTGGACACTGTCAACGATAATTATATTTTTAAAATTGCGACTTCGATTGCGTTTTAATTCCGTATTGATAAGCAGTTATTGGGTAAGTTCGATTAAATAATAACCAATTTGTTCCTAAATTAGTGATTTTTAGAAATGCAGTCACACATTGAATGATAAACACAAATTTTAGTTTAATAACTCTTGAGTTGTTGACGCTTATTTTGATGTTTGTTTGTATTATATCTATGTTGCTATGATAACACTTTTACCTCCGCCGGCGGAAAAGTGAAAAGTAAAGCTCCGGCGGAAGAAAAACGAAACTTCACTGCCGCCTACACAGTCGAGTAATGACGGATTTACTGACGTTTGAAGAAAAAATTAATTTCTTCCTGCGGATATCGAAGAAGCTGCTAATAAAGTCACTTTCGAGTTATTGCCTAGTAAGCAACAATACGAGTTTTCGTACAACCGTTTTATTAGATGGTGCGATCTGAAAAATGTTAGTGGCATGTTCAGTCTGATATAAAACATTTTTATATTTTCGCACCAGTGCCATAAAGTGACATTTTAGACACTGACAGCATGCGCTAAAAATTGTACTTTTAGTGACGTTTGTAGAAAAATATCATTTTAGTCGTGTTTTGTATCAGAAAAGTGAATGTGGGACGGCAAAGTATGAAGTCATTCAGCCACTTGGCCAATGAGTTATGGGTGCTTACATTAACACCTTTAAAATGGCCTGGGTCTGGAAGATAACGAACGAGAGAAGAAAAGAGAGACAGTTAGTTTTAACTTTTGAAAAGTGAATGTATACAACGAGCGCGCTTAAAAATTGTGTATAGAAAGTCTCAGTTTGATTGAATTAAAATATTAAAATAAAGTGTAACCGTGTTGAATTATATAACAACCCACTCACATGAAATAAATATTTTATATGTAAGTTCAGAAAATAAATGCTGACATAATGGCAAAGGCCCTTTTTAAACAGAAATTTGTTTATTTCAGAAATAAATTACGATTAGTTGATAATATATCTATGTAGTTGTTAAACATTGTAACTAAATGCTTTTTTCTTCAAACGTCAGTAAATCCGTCATTACTCGACTGTGTTAGGCGGCCGTGAAGTTTCGTTTTTCCTCCGCCGGAGCTTTACTTTTCACTTTTCCGCCGGCGGAGGTAAAAGTGTTGTCATACCAACATAGATACAAACGCCACAACAAAATAAGCGCCAACAACTCGAGATTTATTAAACTAAAATTTGTATTTATCACTGCCCTGCATTTCTAAAAATCACTAATTTAGGAACAAATTGGTTATTATTTAATCGAACTTACCCAATAACTGCTTATCAATACGGAATTAAAACGAAATCGGAGACGCAATTTTAAAAAAATAATTATTGTTGACAGTGTGCACTGACAGCTTTATGTTACATTACTGTAGCAACAACCTGTGCCTATTCACCGACACCGGTCTAAGCCCCCTTGCGAACCCACTTATCTTTAATAATTATTATTATTATTACTATTAAAAAGATATATTTTTGCATTAATTTGTCGACGTTTGAAGAAAAAACAGCATATTTTATTTGGAGGAAAATTTACTTTTCATGGCTTGCTCTCTATTACCAGCCTCACTCCGTTCGGCTGTTAAACACGAGCGCGCCATGAAAAGTATCACTTTTCCTCCATATAAAATAATATACTATTATTACATTTGTTAGTTTTAAGTTTTAGGGTGAGTGTTGAATATCACCTTTTATCAGAGAAAACATAAAGATAATAAATGTCCCAGTGGCTCCGAATTGTCATTGTTTATAAAAGAAAAATTCACGGGCGCTGCTGAAACTGCTTAGGAATGTATTTGTTGTTAAGATTTTTAAAAGTCAGTCCATTGATAAATCTCGCGTATTTAATACGTTTTCCTGTGTGCCATTAAATAAATCTGCTTTTGTTGCAACCTCTAAGTGCCTTATTTTCACTCTTCCACTAAAACCTTAATAGAAACTCATAATCTAACATCTCTATAATGACACAGGAATGTGTTACGCTCGGTATAAAATACAAATAAACGGACTATCTGTTTTTCGGAGCGTCCCGAAACCAGTTCCAGAGGTCAGCAAGGGCGAAAAAGGGTAAAACGGATCAAAGACGCTCAAAAGTTCGTCGTCGTGGGAATGACAACTGGTTTTTTTTAAGGGATGGTCCGGTACGGTCAGTATTGGATATCAAACGTGAACGTGACAAGAGCTTCAGTTAGTTAGAGTCGTATTGTGTGCTCTATAGAATGCAATTTAATTTTAAAAATCCAGTCCATCGTTGACATCATGATGAGTATAAGGATGGTCGGATTTGATTATGACTTAAGCAGGAATATGGCAATATTGTTGAGGGGATTCATATTTTTACTACATATTTACGGCAAGTGAAGAGAGATCCTATCCTATTCAATTCTCTCCTATTCGTCAATTTTTGTATACTGTATCTCTAGCTTTATTAATTTGAGAAACTAATAAAAATAATATTGTTTAAAAGTTGTAATGAAATTTTCTGTTTTTAGACACGAAAGATCGATTAATTCTTTGTGGTATATGGTATGGTGTGGATTCATTCTTTCTCTATAGATCACTGAAAATCGCACTTTCTTAAGTCTCTTGGTTAATTTTTGATTCACGTTTTTCCAGCTCTAGCAACACAAAAAAAATAAAATTTTTAATCATAAATTGAAGTGACTGTAAAAATTTTAAAACTAGCTTCAACTATTTGAAATTTTCAGCAGTTTTGAAACTGTTCTTTTTCTATCGACTATTGACACCCGTACTCTCTTAAGTCCCTTGATTAATCTTTAATTCGCATTTTTCCAGCTCTATATCAATATGGCGGGAGAAGAACGGTCGAGTTTAAGTTCGGACCCGAAAAAATCGAAAAAAGTTTTAGTTCATTGCAAAAAAGAAGTAGTAACAAGTAGTATGCAGTGTGTAATTGCAACTTCTTGTTTCATCCGGCCCAAGTGAGGATGACGTAACATCCAAGGATCAAAGGTCTTCTGTTGAAGACGAGATAGCAATACTGAAGGTGGTAGTGGAAAATATGACTTCAAAAGTCAAGTCCTTGAAAGAAAGTGAAGATATCCTGAGGGAGACAACTTCCATTCTAGACTGAAAAGTGACGAAACTAGAAAAAAAGGTATAACTATAACTAACTATATAAAGGTATAACTTGCAGGCTATAAATTAGCATCCCAATAGTCCAGGGAAATCAGTATTCACGGTGAGATGGCTGTTTTCCTGAAAAATGAGATCCAGTGCATCGAAAGAAGGAACATTGTGGGCATGTCTCTGGAGATGTCCTGTGAACTTGCAGCAGTGAAAATCCAGAACCTGAACGAGGTGAGGTGTACCGCCCCCCCATCTGGTGATTTTAAAGTGTTTGTAGACTGTCTAAATGCTGTACTAGATATAGTAACTGCTGAATTTAAATTTGTTGTGATTTTAGGTGATGTTAATGTGGATTTTAATATAAATGGTGGCAGAATGCAAAATCTCTGAGATCTGCTAAATTCTTTCGGTTTCAGCCAACAGATCACAGAAAATACAAGGCAAAATGCATGTCTGGACAATATATGTAAATTTTGTAGCTATGTTAACTAGCAGACATTGTAGCATCGGACCACCGAGCACTGCAACTCGATGTAGCAATGGAGATAGTTAAGAGAACCAACAATTAAAGTAAGGTAATATGGCAACCCATAACTAACTTGTGCCCAAGTAAGTTATTTCAAATTTTAAATAACACTGACTGGTATATTGTGAAAGCAATTGATATTAATGCAAATGATAGGGGTAACTGTCTAATGAACTTTTCCCTGTTAAAAGTATAAATGATAGAAAAAACATCTAATAAGACCTACTTTTGAGCCTCGTTCTATCCGTCAAATTCATAATCTAATTTCGGTTTGAATATCTCCCTTCTAATCTCAGGATGATAACTTTTTGGGACCACTGATTTGCTTATCTTTTCACGCGGCATATTGTAATTTTTCTAATATTCGGTTGGTAGCTCCGAATAGCAGTATGGGCTATTTTCCCA
>JAEQML010080528.1:0-11559 GCA_016904865.1 Pissodes strobi | reverse complement strand
TACTGTTTTCCTACTTCACCTCGTATTTGTCTGCAAATTGGTACACATGTTTCCATTATATTTATCGACTCTGGAAGACTTTTCCACGATTCTGCTAGTTGCAAAATATTGTCTGCTAGAAATACATAGTTACATCTAATATATATATTAACTGTTGTTCTACTTTAACATTTTTAGATATTTTTTTACACTTTTCTATGCACTGTGAATCATCAGACATTTGTGAAACTCAGTCTTTCAATTTTTGGAAATTATCTGCATAAATTATTGCCGCACTAATACAGGTCCCCTATCTAGTCACGACAGGCTCAGGTGGTAATGGTACTCCCGGCAAATTCGCCTTGTAAAACTGCACTCGTAATGGGATCTTTATGAATATTTTGTTACATTGGCTATTGGATCATTGACCAACGGGAAGGAAGCTCTAATAATTTCCGCAACCCTATTTAATCCGTGAGCTAGGTAAGTTAGATAAACTAAATTTTTTACAATATTTTTAAATTCTGTCCTGCCTTTACCATATACGCCGCAGCATCGGACAACAGGACAAAAATTTTCGCTATAGGAACTGAATTCGGCAAAAAGAAATGTGTTAATGTTTGTTGAATAAGACGGGGACCTAACTGTAAGATTGCTTGTTCTTTCCAGTTCTTTTACAGCTATGAGGTAAGCTTTTCCAGGTTCCTCTTCTGTGAGTTTCCGACAATTAAGTTAACTAAGTAACGATCACACGAATCAGTTGTTTTGTCGACGACAATATACATATAGTTACTTCCAATTTGGTTCTTTATTGTATTTGGCACGGCACCAAACACCTCTCCAACGACGATGTTTCTTAATGTTAATTCATCTGGAGCATTAAAATTTGAATATTTTTGCAGAAAAGCCTTTACTTGCGGGTTGGTCTGCTTGTTTAAAGGAATATTAGCAGCAGAAAAACATTTTAAACAGATCTTCCTTAAATTCTGACTGGCCACGGTTTTCGTTTTTAAAAGTCTCAAAAGACTGCCCCAGTGTTGACTGAATGAAACCGGACTTCATCTTGTTAACCTTAGTAATGTGAGTATGTGAGACGGCGCGGCATCTTAATGTGTTGGTCTATTTATATATTTTTTTGGAGCAGGAAACAACTTTTGAACAAGGCTTGCAAAATCATGATAGCCGCCCGAAGGCTTAATCACCAAGTACGTCGCGTTTTAGAAATAATTGCTACTTTTGTTTTCATTTTCACTTTGTTTGGGTGTACAATACTAACTGCGGCTACGACAAACGGCAACCTCAATAATACTGGTAACTTGTAACAAATGTGAAAAAATAAATAATTTAGAAGGTATAAGGTGTAGGTAAAGAAATTCTAGTAAGATCTGACAAAAAACCCACAAACTAATATAATGTCTCAATAGAAGAACAGTTTATTACTATCGAGTGCAGGTGTTCAGGCGCCTCACCGTTCAGGCGGCGCTGCTGCGAGGACATAAAACGTAGGAAAATAACACAGAACTCCCAAAACATTCTTGGATATGCATTAGTTCTTAAAATATGCATTTCTCCTTCAAAAACACAAAAATATTCAAATTCGTTAAAATCTGGTTTTTAGTTATAATTATATAGATATAATAAGCAAACCATCTTTTTCTGCATGAACTAAAATGTCTAGAACGATATTATTGCCTTTAACTGCGTACAGATCTCCCTCAAGGAAAAAATTAATCTCGGCCATTTTAGTTTTAAATTTATTAAGACAAACGCAAATGCGTACATGGGAAAGGCCATTAAACACCCACTTAAATCACAGTGGCAAGAAACACATAAAGATACTTTTAGAATGGCTGGGCTTTTAGGAGAGATGCTTGCGTGAGATAGAGGAGTTATATATATTTTAGATACAAATCTTGAATGCTTTAATTGCGAATGGGATTTTTGTGAGACACATATTATGTGCCTCATTACCTCATAGACACGCAGTGCTTACTTGGAGAAGGTTAGTTAGCATGTAGGTAAATAAAAGGTTGACTGTGATATAGATGCTAATTAAAGAGCGAAGTTTTGTAATAGTTCTCTTCCTAATTCGATCTTCTCAAGAACCTATATTTTAACATTTTGGACACGAATATACATTAAAAATGAAATTACTGTTTTGGGAGATGTTCAAACTCATTTTTAATATTTATTTGAGTTTAAAATGTGAAAATAGCTTGGAAAATAGTCGAGTTGTGAAGAGGATCTAGCCCAAACTAAACAAACTTAGCCGAGCTACAATTTAGAAGGTTATTAGAGCCGGGAATGTAGACCATTGTGTTAAATAAAAAAAATTGAACCTGATAATACGCGTTAAGTTCGAAACGGCAAAAAATTAAATACGTCGAATTATTACAAATAAATAATCATCTCCTGATGATGCTAACATGGTTAGCGAAACGCGCGTCGAGTGCAATAATTCTGTTTCGGTATTGTGGATAAAACTTCGTTTTAGTGCATGTTGCCTAAGGTTCCCAACCCCAATATAGATAAATAATGTTGATCATTGTCCCTAAAAATTAAAAAAACACAGGACATTAAACACAATACTTCAAGATCATGTGTCAGGGCTCTTGGCATGAAGTATAGTTATATATGTAGAGTCGCCCACTTGCGATCGACATATTTAGATATATTGGTTGCTTTTAGTCCGATTTAGCTCAAATTTAGAGATACTGTTTGGACCCAAAATTTCAAAATTCTCAGTTAATAAAACTAATTGTACGTAAGAATTGCACTATATTTGGGAAAAATGCTTTAATGCAATTTTTATTTATGAATAATAGAATTTCTGTATTTTTCATCGAAAATTCAACTATTCGTTATGTGCAAGATCCGTTAAGCGACATCTGGTAGCATACATTACTAAATTTGAGTAGTTTTAGCGCCGAAGAAGTTGTGAGGTTCGAAAAAACTGAAACGACATCGACAGGAAATTTCTAGGATAAAACTTTCTAAATATTTCCCTGTTTGGAAAATGTCCGGGAAATGGATTTTTTTTAGAAAACTCGATTACTTGATGAGAATGTACACCAAAACTGTATTTGAGGACACTTTAGAAATGATGTTGCCTCTTATACAGGGTAGCATCTCGTTATTTCTGCTATAAAAAAGTCGTCTAACAATTTCGTACGAGATCGGGTAATACGTGAAAATCAAGGTTAAATTGGAAAACGCAGAAAATCGCCTATATTTCCAATATTTTGGTAATTTTACTAGCGAAGAGATAGCTTTGCTTTTGACGCATTATGTGAAATTTGCAATATATTGACATGACGTTTGGGTTAAAATATATAGATTTATACATTTAATTACCTACAATCTCATTGAAACAGATGTTGGAAAGCGGAAAAATCGATCAGGGTAGGAAATGTGAACATATTTTGGTGGTTAGAGGAATTTTCTGGTGGATTTTACGACATATTTTGAGGTAAAATTTTCTTTTAACATATCGAAGCTTATAGTTTTTGGGGTAAAGTAGATTTATTTATCTGAAATCTTATATAATTTGAAGATGGGAGAATGGATAGTGATCAGAGAATTTTAATAGTTTTTAAACGATAAGCAGTGGTTTTTGCCAATTTTATGGGATATATCATGGTAAAATTTTACTTTAAATATCAAAGCTGTGGCAAGTAATTTTAAAATATAAAACCCAAAAAAAATACTTGTCTTTCATAACCTCGCATAGCTGAAGTTTTCACTTTTCTCGTGTGAGCACACATTGTATTGGTTAAGTATTTTTACAACTAATAATACAATATTTACGAGCTCCCATGTTTCAAAAATGGTATTACTTTTAATACGTGATTGTTAAAATTCAAGCATTTGTCACTCGAGGGCACGATAATTCATTGATTACCTCCCCACCTAGCAACTGCATATAGTGAATACCAAATTTCATGAAAATCCTGTATTAGTGATGTTGTAGATATCTGATCTTAATTTTTTCTATAATTCAGGCCGAATAACTGGATAACTACTAGCTTTATGAATAAGACTTATACAACATGTTTTGTTCAGCGTTAAAAATATTATGGTAAAGTACAAACAAAGATTCAGCAACGAATGAGCAGAAGATCAGCCGGGGAATTCTGCACCAACGCAACGTGTCTCTTTAATGAAATAAACAACTAAAAAATAATTAAGATTGCGATGAAACAACGATCTGCGCATTGGACTTGTAAAAAAACAATTATATTATTATTTGGCTGGCTCTTTATTAAAACAAAAAATTAAAAAATAATTAAGAATGTGATAAAAAGAACATTGACAACGAACTCCGTATTTATTTTGTAAGAGTTAATATTGTATTATTATGGGGCTAACTCTTTAATGAAACAAGCAGCTAAAAATAACTAAAATTGTGATAAAGAAAGATTGGCATTTAACTTGCAAAAGTCAATATTATATTATTATTTCGCTTTCTCTTTAATGAAACAACAAACTAAAAAGTAATTAAAATTATAACAAAAAAATACATTGAAAACGGACTCCACATTTAATTTGTAAAAGTCAATATTACATTAATATTTAGCTGGCGTTTTAATGAAACAAACAATTAGAAAGTTATTAAAATTGTGATAAAAAGGACTTTGAGAATGAACTCCACATTTAACTTGTAAAAGTCAATGCTATATTATTATTTAGCTGGCTCTTTGATGAAAAAAAAACAACAAAAAATACTGTGGATTGTGGTAAAAATGGCATTCACATCGGACTTCTTATTTAATTTATAAGAGCCAATATTATATTATTGATTATTTGGTTGGCTCTTTAATGAAGAAAGCAACTAAAAAATAATTAAAATTGCGTTAAAAAATATATTAACAACGAACTCTGAATTTAGTTTGCGAGTGAATCTATTATATTTTTATTTTGGCTGGCATTTTAATAAAAGAAACAACCAAAAAATTGACTAAGATTGTGATAAAAGAAATACATTGACATCAAACTACTCATTTAACTTTTAAGAATCAACATGATATTATTGTTTTATTGCTTTTCTGAATACCTCACATAGTTCTCTCGATAATATCCAAAACACTCAGTTAAACTGTAATAAAATTAAATTTAACATAATATTTAAATAAATATATTAGTTTTAGAGGTTCAAATTCAAATTACAAGTAATAATAATAATTTCTAAGTTTTAAGGTAAGTAATTTGTAAAATGACATCAGGGAGCTGCGTCCTTGTAGACTGCAGCCCAATAATTTTTGAGCGGAATAGGTGGGAGACAAAAGTCTGGTGAACTGATGCAATGTATATATGTTATAAAACTAAGGAATCAATAGTGCAATATATTAAACAAGTACGCGCTATCGTCGACAAGCCGATTCTAGCAACAAGGTTGATGTTTAAACTCCTAAAACTTATTAAATGCCAAATATTTACTGTTGTTAAAGATGTGCACGTGTGTGACACACGTCAATCTTTCTGGAGGGCGCTAATACAAAGGAATATCGATTAAGCAGAAGGCCAAGCCGACGAAACGTAGATGCACCTTGAATTACTTGAAATTAGGCTTAACTTGTAAATCCTCCATGATCATTTCTGGACCGTTACAAGTATTTGAACTGAAATCAAGTCGGGAAACAGCAGTAAGGTATTGTGATGATGTAGGTACGATTGATTGTCGACTACACGACAGCCTAGAATTGACAATTTGACTTTAACGGTATCCAAGATTACTTCTGGTGCTAGATACTTATGGTTATTTTAAGTTAGTGTTATACCCCCACCTGTTCAACTCATCGAATTAAAGAGCGAAATATGACACAAATAAAACAATAGAATAGTTGCTAATGGTAGGAAGATATTTTGCTTGAGTTGCGGATTAAACTAACTTAAAATTATATTCAATTTATTATTCTACAGTTAGAGTTTGTGCTGTATTGTAGATACGACACAATTACTTACATATGTCTACAGATGTGTTTATACCAATTAATGTGTATGTCATATTTAAATAAATTAGTTTCTAAGCGGAGGCGTTTAAACATTTACATATTTTGTAGTTGCGTTTGGCGCATATTTCTTATTCGTATCTGCTGCAATTAGGGCGTTTGTGCATTCGTGAATCTTCAATGGTTAGGAAATGATGAACTACGCCGTGGAATTTGACTCAGGCCGAAATGGGAATAGGAACAAATTAAGGTCAAATTTAATGCTAAAATATAAATGGCACATGCGAGCCAACTGTTAGGTCACATATTAGGTTCTTAACGCAAGGAAAATATGCATTGCCTGTAAATAAAAACTATAAATTATTCATCTCTTGCATTATTTTTCTTAGAATACGTATACCGCTAATGATGTTCGAATTAAGAAAAACCATAAAACCAGACTGCGTCTTGTGTTCCAGGCACACTAATTTTAACATTTGCAGTGCACAACAATTTTAAGAGCAGATTTGTTTTTTTTTACACATTAGATTCTTGAGATTCTTCTGACGTGTTGAATTCTCATATTCTCAGTTTCATTAATAAATAGTTAAATTGATTAACTCCCCTAATAATTAAATATATTAACACAAATAATAAAATTCATTTTCATTTCCAAATCTATTTGGTGTTGCATTTTCGAAGTTCGTCAGTTTTTGAAAATATGATTAGATCTCTTGACGACAATCTAAAAGAGAAAATTATGGGAATTTTAAATGAGGTTTTTCTACTATGAGCTGGAAAATAATTTAGCTGTAAGCTGCTTTTATATGCCAAAGATATGAAAATAATAAAGTTGATTCAGGTATATTAAAGTCCTATGTTTAAAGAGCGATATCTTCCCTTCGCTGTATTCGGAATTTCGGCGTTGGCAGTTTCTTGCTCCAGTTATTTTCCCGTTAATTAGTGTATACTGTTGCGTTGGCAGTCTAATGAAAGCCGGAACTAAGAACGACTTCTGCGGTTGCAAGTTCTCCGTTTCTGATTAAACTCGGTTTACTCTGATAAACTTTCACGCAACAGACACTATGAGGCAAGTGGTTTGATTTGCGGCCCTCTTCGTGATACAAACGCTTGCAACTACACTTGTTTACGTTAAGCTTTATCAGTTAATTGATTAGAATAAATAAATAAATAAGTGTTTATTTCCAACGGTCACCCACTTACAGGAAATGTAGAAAAAAAATAATACAATCAATAAATGAAATATACATGCATAATATAGAATTAAAAAAAGTAATAAATTAAAGTAATACTAATGATATAGGTTTCAAGTTTAGAGTTTAAACTGATTTAAAACAAAACAAACAAAAAAATCCTCATATATCCCTATACCACATAATCAAACATCAAATAGCTAGTATTAGATAAGTACATAACTACCCAATACATTTGAAAGACCTACTCAAATAAGGTAAGAAAAAAAAACCAACTTATCGATTACACACCCTCAGGACAGAAGACAGCGAGTCAACAAAAAGGTCTATATTATGATTACACAGGGTATTAAATAAGTCACATATGTAGAAAATCGGAGCTCTCTTGAAAATATTCTTCAGTGCCCTGTTACAGAGAAAGGTGCGAACATTTCTGGAGTTTATCCTTGGGACAATATACCAAATTTGATTTACAAGAGTAACGCAGTCGATTTTATTGTTTACCAGGTTGTATAAAAAAGTTATAGCTGCAGCCACACGACGGTCGACTAAGGTTCTCATATGAAACCGTGCTAGCATAAGATTTTGACTAGTACCTCTAGCTGGATAGACGCCATCATGTTTACAGATTAAATATTTCAGAAACTTGCGTTGTATCGATTCAACGGTATTGATTTCGGTTTCATATAATGGATGCCATATAAGTGACGCATATTCGAGTCTTGAGCGTACAAAAGAATAATATAATAACAGTACTACCCCACTATCATTAAAATTGCGACAGTTTCTAATAATGAAACCCAAAGACCTGGATGATGACAGTACTATGTTCTGAATGTGGCTTTTAAAATTAAAATGTTCATCAAACGTCACACCCAAGTCTTTGATTTCATGGCATCTTGTCAAAGGCAAATTCTGAATTTGGTAATCAAACTGAACAGAGGCTTTATTTCTACAATAGGATACTATGAAACATTTTGAGACATTGAGAAAAAGTCTGTTATTTTGACACCAGCCATTGATACTATTCAATTCTCTTTGAAGAAGTTGACAGTCAGTTATATGTTTAATTTTCGTGTAAATTTTCAGATCGTCGGCAAAGAGCAATTTAGAACAAGAGATGTTTGATGCAAGATCGTTGATAAACAGTATGAATAATAAAGGTCCCAAGTTTGCTCCCTGAGGAACTCCTGATCTCACTATATATTGAGAAGAGCGAAAGCCGTCGATTTCCACAAATTGCCGACGCCCGATGAGGTACGAGGAACACAAATTTAATAGACCCATGGAACAGCCCAAATAATCAAATTTTTTTAGTAAAATGTTGATATCTACCTGATCAAACGCCTTCTGAAAATCCATGTAAAGGACATCCACTTGACCTCTAGTGTTAAGCGTTTGACACACATACTCAGAAAGACAACTTAAGTTTGTAACACATGATCTCCGTTCCATAAATCCATGCTGATCGATAGAGATGAAAGACTTTACTTGTCCGTATAGTTGTTTATGAATACAGATTTCAAAGAGCTTGGAAAAATTGCATAAAATAGATATGGGTCTATAATTTCGAAGTTCCGATTTATCACCCTTTTTAAAGATTGGAATGACTCGTGCTATCTTCCAGCAAGAAGGGAATATACCTGTATGTATACACAGGTTAAAAATATAAGTCAATGGTTTCGCCAATGCTGCAATACAATCCTTCACTAAGAAGCTCGGAATAAACGAGGTTATGAAATGAAACAAAACTGTTGAAGGTATTCACGAAATTTATTTTTTATTTGGTTTATGGCTTATGTATAAAAACTTAAAACAGTATTATGGATAAAAAAATAAAATTCGAATTCTCTTAAGTAAAGGGAAAAAAATTTGAATGCCTACTTTCTTTTCTAAAAGGCATAATAATTAGAAAAACATCATTGAGATTACTTTATAATGATCTTAAAACACCGTTTGAATCCAGGAGTATTGGAGCTATTCGATCAAAATTCAATCACGCCTTCATGTTCACCCAAATCCATTGGAATTTAAATATCGATTGAGGGCTTATATTTTAGAAAAAAATAAAGGTTTACTTTCAGGTGCAGACGATACCAAGACAGATGGCACTCCAGAACCACGACCCTTACTTTTAAGTGGTCATTGCTTTTCTCAGCTAACAACAGAGCCAGATGCTGATAAACTAAGTAGTGATCCTTTAATTTTGGAGTTAGATGCTATTTCCTATGATGCTTTGGAAAATTTAGCTCTGCGTCAAAATCAAACCAGCTACATTTTACAGGGGTTGATCACTTATCAGCAAGCTTTTAAAAGATAATGCTTCATCAAAACAAACGAAGAAATGTCAAAAGTAATTTCTTAATTTGTTTTATGTTTAATATAAGTGACCTAGCTTTGGAAATACTTTGTATTATATGTATTATTTTTTTATTTTAACTTTTACATATTTACATTTCATAGAGGAATCATGCAATAAAATGCTTATTAAACCTCTGGTAATTTTTTAATGTAATAGTTATTTGTGTATTTAGAGCGCAAAGTAACGGATTGCCGCTTGAGAAAGAATGTTACTGCGCGACGCGTAGCGGAGCGCAGTAATCTTTCGAAAACGGCAATCTTACTTTGCGCTCGAAAAACACACAGAACTTTTTCTACAGCCGCATTTTTTAAAATTAAATGCACATTTTTCTCTATACTTATTCTGAAATTTGCGAATGACTGTCAGTTTTGACATATTATGTTCGGGCTTCGGGCATATTTAGAACAGGATTGCCAGCAACAAACTGTAACAAACGCACGACTGTCATTTATTTATCTTCGGTTTCCATGACCATTCAGCACACTGGACGGAAAAAGCGAGAATTTCCTTTTCCATGTTCGCGCTAGAGCGCAAAATAAGGATCCACGGCATTAGTTGATTTTGCGATTTCATTTGAATTTAGTATTTAGTTATTTTGCGCGCTGCTGTAGAAAAATATATTTTTTATCACTAACCAGGTGCATTTAACTTAACGAATTATCCATTTAACGTCAGTCTAGATCGGCCATTGTGTTTTATTTTTTTGAGTTTGGTACAGAAAAGGAAGGGATGATTTATGCAATATCTAAATCAAGAGATACCTTAATATTTATAGATAATGACATTATTTATTCACAACAATTTTTTGTATAGATTAGTTCAAAACCGTTTTTCAAAAATAATATAAAATTAAGCCGTAACAATATAATATATTTTTGAACCTACAGCATTTAACGGTAAACCTTATTCCGTCATATTTTTCTGCATATTTTGTTTATACATTTATATTTTCAGCATGCTTTTTACCCAGTGGCGGATTTGCAGTCTCGGTCGCCCTAGGCCCCAAGCTACCAGCCGCCCCTTACTTTACTGACCTAGGTACGTAATATACTATTTTGACACGATTGGGGCCGCCCCTAAATCTGGCCGCCCTAGGCCCGGGCCTACCGGGCCTTAGGGTAAATCCGCCACTGTTTTTACCCGTAAACCATAACAATTTGACAAACTTCAAATTCAAATTTTAAGCTCCACGTGACGCCATACCTCTCTTTGTTGTAACATTGCTATTACCACCTCTCGCTAAAACTATGTTGTTTTTATTCCAGTTTATTCTAATCTATTACCCTGGTATCACTCTCCTAAGATGGGCGGAAACATGCGTCAGTAGCTCAAACTAACAGAAACTAGATGAACTGCTTGTCTCAATTATCGAAATATCTGCACTAAGGACAAAACATAAACCCTGTTTCAAATAACGTTAAAGTAAGTTTACTAATATATCATTTCAGTGAAAACGCCAGCCAAATTACCAGTTTATGCAACAACCAAACTTGGGAGAAGTCAACAATTTCGAATCCTCGCGGCTAAATATATCTAACCCTGGGTTTATCTTTGCGCAAAACCAATAGATTTGCAGATTACTTGTAAATAGCTTGCGCTAGTTTTAGATAGATACTCGCAATCGATGTGCATGGTTAAATTTAGTACAAAAAGTCACGGAAAGGATTAAATGTATGATTTGGAAACCTCGCAAGCAAAGTTCATGGTAACTTAAAATAAATCCTCAAAATCTGTCGTAAAATCCAACAATTTTAAATTCGTGAAAGTTGAATTATTAAATAACTTCGCCATATATTTTATACGCCTTTAATATTTAACATGCATATTATATTATTATTATTTAAATTTTATATTGGATTAGAGAGTGCAAATAAACAGGAAATGTAAATTTGCAAAGTAAAGAGCAAAGGACCAGATAAAAACTGCTACATAAATTATATTCACGTGAGAAATAATTTAAGTAGACTAAATAAATTTACGACCAACCGAGAAAAAAAGATAAAGTTTTAACATTTTTACTCTAATGTTACAAGTAATATTATATTACCTTTAACGGTAACTTTTTACTTCTAAAATA
>JAEQML010080527.1:0-11559 GCA_016904865.1 Pissodes strobi | reverse complement strand
TAACAATACTGAAATGCCTAGACAACAACAGTATTAGAAATGACAACTGACAAATAACTGGCCTCATATTAGACTATCAAATAAAAGAGGTAAGTTTGCATATTGAAATCACTCAGTAAAAGACTAAGTACAGACTACATCCGGGATGCAAATGCAAATTATCCATCGAAGTGCGTGTAAAAAAAAAAATCAAAAATAGCAAACTTACTTGGAACTTGATGAAGATTATTCTGATGTACAGGATGTTGATTAACGTGCGGGGGATATTGTAGAGGTGGCCTTGTATCCTTTGGAGAAGGCGAGTTCTGGCTACTGGAGCCGCTAGATGGGGGCTCAGTGCTTCGGACCAATTTTTCATTGCCCTGAACCTTTCTTCTTGCGGGAGGAACATATTTACCTGAAAAGAAATATTATAGGGTGGAGACAGTTTTACATTATGCCAACTACTGCGCGTCCATTGATTGGTATGGGAATTCAAATTAATGTACTTATAAGAATATGTATAGATGAATGAGGACTTCAAAATGCACAAAGCGCTACTAGGATTGACTGAATACACCAAAGTATAGAATATTCAGATTATCTCCACTGTTGAAATGTCACGAAATCTACAATTTGGATCAGGCTAGGCGAGATATATGCTCCAGAAATGGTACTCTAGGATAGAAGAGCGTCTGCTTTAACATATAATTATTCAGTTTGACTGATCCTATTAAAGAGGAGGAATTCAGGTTTACATGGACCACAGAGACATCCCAAAGCCGAACAACAGAAAGCCCGAGATAAGGGGTACCTTATTGAGATAAGAAAAGCTCGTATAACACATATCACTTGTGGCTTCTCCGCTAAGGACACTAGGACTGTACATAGACATAGCTCAAAGGCAAGAGCAGAGGAGACAAATGGCAGTTACACCAAAATCCCATTGACAAGTAATATAGTTCTAGCACACTGGAAGAATTTGGTGTTTATTTGTGTGTTAGACATAGCATTTATTCCCTATCTGAATCTAATTTTTATTTACATTATATATAGCACTGGGTTGATTTTTAAAGTGCGAAATTTTATTACATCATTCCTACAAATTGATTTAAATTTTGGCCTTATCAATTTTTTTGATAAATAAACATCGAGTGAGTGAGTTTTTGAGTTAACGTCTCATTTTTGCTTGCTATATCCGGACGAGATCTATAGCTTATCGCAGACTTCAGTCACGGTTCTCGATATGGGTTGGAATGGGATAGTAAATTGCTGGTTGACCTCGATTTATTGGATGCTTTATTGAAGATACTCCTCATTATTTATTTATTTATCTATCAACGAGCAATTGCCCAATTAAAATACAAGGTAAAAAATACAAAATACAAGTTTTAAAACCTAACCTTTCACAAAAAAGAAAAAATTTAAAATCGTCGAAACAATAATAGAAAAATAGCATGTAGCAATTACCCATATATCCATATTACAAAATAAGTCAATCAAAGGAAACAAATGACAAAAGAAACAATTGTAGCAATTAAATAGAACTGAATAAATAGCTATCACATCAATTATTACATGATTTAAGTTGAGATCTAAAAGCCCTCTGGTTTCCTAAACAGTCCAACTTGGCAGAATTCTGATTCGCAAACCTAGCTGATCTAGATCGGGAAGAATTATATCCATAGTTAGTACGATGGGGAGCAATTTGGAAGGGCTGAATTAGCCTTGTTTGCCTAGAAGGGACATTATATTAATTTTTCCCAATAGCTCAGGACTAAAACTGAGAGAGTGCAACAGATTGTAAAACAAGGTGAGAGATCCCTGTGCATACGTCTGATCTGAAGATCAGTCATAGTGAGTGAACTTTCAATGCTAGAGTAATTGATATCCACAACCCTATGATGTTCCCTGAAAGAAACAAACCTTAAGAATTTGTGTTGAACTCTTTGGATAGCCTAAATGTGGACACCATAGTGAATGGGGCCAAACACATGAGCAGTAATCTAAATGGGGTCTCACCAAAGAACAGAACAATAATTTAATGGACTGGATATTAAGAAAATCTTTAGTACAGCGCGTGACAAAGCCCAGCATCTGAAGGGATCTTGAGACTGCCATAGATATATGGAGAATAAAAGTTATCAAGGATAATGCCCAGATCTTTAATTTGAGATACAGACTCCAAAGGGCAATCATTTATGGTATAGATTTGATCCGGGGTGTTTCTATTACGGCTGAAAACCATCAAATGGCACTTGCTGACATTAAGTTCCATCCCATTAATTACACATCAGTGGCTCACACGATCTAAATCAGCCTGTAAACTCAAGTAATCATCGTTATTCTTGATCCTCATATATAATTTTAAATCATCTGCAAACATTAGGAAAAGTGCAGAGATAAAACAAGAGGCAATATTATTCACATATATATTAAAAAGAAAAGGGCCAAAGTGTGAACCCTAGGGTACACCAGATGGCACTTTAATCTCCTTGGATTGAAAGCCCAGAATGCGCATTATTTGTATTCTCCCTGCAAGGTAAGATGACATCCATTCCAAAAGCTCACCCTGAATTCCCAGACCTTGCAACTTATCAATTAGGACCTTATGGTTTACCCGATCAAAGGCCTTTGTAAAATCTGTATACACTGCATGAACGGTATAATCGTCTTCCAAGAATCCGTAAATGTTAAAAGATGCAGTTCAGTGGAGCTGAGAAAGACATCCAAATTGTTAGTCAATAAAACAACCCTACAAACCAGCTGCCATGTAATCACATGCAAGGCTCTTCAACACTTTTGCACAGTGATGGGTCGATAATTGTTAACCTGGGAGTGATCCCCTGATTTCAATATGGTCAAGAGGCTGGAAATGTTCCACTCATTGATGAATTTATTTATTTATTTATTCAACGGACAAGGCCCAATCAGTAGAAAAAATGCAATGCAGACACTTAAATGTAAATACAACTAGTCAGTTAATTAGAGTAAAAGTAAGTAATATAAACTGTACCCTTCCAGCACTATCTGTTCCTTAAACATAATTTCAATGTATATTCTGAAATGAAAAAGAGATCCAATTCGACCTCGTTTGTACTTCTCAAATTTCTATTAATTGCCGTATGTTCTCCATAGGTTTTAAAAGTCGAATGTTTTTTTTATCCTTAAGGGACGAGTAAAAGTTTAGTTCACTGAGCAGTCTTGGGCAATCAACAGAACCACGCACAATTTTATATGCCATAACCACATCAGCATTACTCCTTCTTACACACAGACTCTGCATACCGAGCCCATGTTCAAGCTCCATATAATTGATGCTTTCAGATGGTATAGCCTTCATAAAAGCAATGTATTTAATAAACCTCCTCTGTACAGATTCAATCTTATCTATGTGTTTTTGAAAGAATGGAGACCAAACAGTATAGTCACAGTTTCAAGCTGAGGTCTAACCAGTGCTACGTACAATTGCTTTTCAGAATTCACATCCCTGAAATCTCTAGTATTTCTCTTGATAAAACCCAGCATTTTGAGTGCCTTTTTACAATAAGTTAAAATGTTCTCAACAAATGAGAGCCTAACATCAAACAACACTGCCATGCAACCACGCTCAGAGTCACTAATATCTGAAGTGAGCCACGTCTCTGTAAGCATGATAACGTCATACTGGATCAAGGAGACATTAATACTAAAGTCCGCCAGCTTTGTCCGAAGTCCATATTCTGGTAGTAAATTGTTACTTCCTTTCCTGGTGTCCCGGAGTTGACAGAAAATTTGCCAAGCCTTCATGTGTATATTAGTTTTAGGGTTTCTGAAGTTAAATCTCCTAAATATAACACCCAGAGGCCAGAAAGATGGTTTCAACAGAATGTCATGGTGTTGGTGTTATTTTAAAGCCTTAGATCTACCCTTGGTTGGATGCTCTTCGACAGAAAATTGATCATTAGGCAATTTAGCCTTGAACTCTATCCAGTCAGACACCATGTCGGGAGTAACTGAATCGGCAACTTTACCTATGTACAACCACATTTTCCTTGGCATAGTTATGAAGCCGTTTTTACAATTAATGACAGAACCCGTAGACACATTCTGAAATGATATTCTAGGACGTTGAACGTTCGAATTAACCTCCGACGAGATAGAATTGAGAGCAATGAGAGCCAGTGTAGCCCCATTTACAGCATCAGACACCTGTTTGTTTGTTATTAACTGAAAGATTAAAAATGTGGAAAAGCGGTCTAGAAAGCAGAAAGCTACAATGTTCAACTAGGGATGGGGGAAGACCATCAGGACCAGGTCCCTTGTTTATATTTAGTTTGGATAACTTTTCATAGATATATGAGATTGATATGCAAAATCGTGACAGAAGGCAAGAAGACAAGAAGGCAATTTAGTATTATGCAAGCCACAATCCTCAACAGTATATGTCTTGGAAAAATATTCTACAAATAAATTGACAATATCTATACCAGATGTACTAGTAATTTCATTATAGTGCATAACAGTCAAGCTCTCGGCACTCCATCGGCCCGGGCGTTGCTTTCTACCAGAGTGTTCCTAGCTGTGATGTGCCCTCCAACTCTCTGTAAGTTCCTGTACATCGAATCTCAGCACGCTATACTTCTTACTAAATATGAGGATCAAATTAAAATAAACATCGAACTCGGAGATTGCTGATATAAGACGCCAACTTTCTACTAATTGCGGCGCCGATGGCCCTGCATCGAACCATCAAGTTCAGGAGAGTGGTATATTCGGGGAGGTGCTGCAGAGGCAGGCTCGTATAAACAACCTAATGATATTTAATCTGCGTCTGGAAGAGGGAGCTTCCGAGTTGGACCAGATTTCCTCGCTGCTGTCTGACGGGACCTCTCGTAGTATCGTGGCTGCTGATGTATCCAGGGTCGGTAAACCAAATCGTAACGGTCACAAGCCTCTGAAAGTGACGCTCTCTAGCTCGGGCGACGTGTCGGCTGTGTTGAGGAGCCGGAGAAAGTTTATCGACGCCCATTAGATCTACATCGAGGCTGACCTATCTCCAGCTCAGCTGAAACAACTTCAGGATACGAAAGATGAACTGCGGGTTCGTCGTACAAACGGGGAGGAAAATCTCATTTTGAGGTATGTTAACGGTATTCCAACAATAACTGCAAAAAACCGAGATCCCTTACAATCTCAACTAACGACTTAACCTGCTGCTACCAGAATGCCAGCGGTCTACGTACTAAGACGCATAGATTTTACAGTTGCGTGGTCTCCTCAGATTATGACGTCATTGCTGTCACCGAGTCCTGGCTCCAGCCGGATATCCTGGACTCAGAACTTTTTCCAGACTCATATATCATATACCGCTCTGATAGAAGAACAGACCGAATGGACGAATCCAGAGGAGGGGGAGTCATGCTTGGTCTTCACAATAGGCTCAGTTCTGAACTACTGGATCTTTCAAATATCAGTAACACCGTGTCAAATATAGACTTCTTAGGTTGTAAGCTCACTTTAAATTATTTTGTATTTTACGTATTTATTATATAT
Source organism: Pissodes strobi (assembly GCA_016904865.1). Lineage (NCBI taxonomy): Eukaryota > Metazoa > Arthropoda > Insecta > Coleoptera > Curculionidae > Pissodes > Pissodes strobi. The sequence goes on along the minus strand of JAEQML010080527.1, from coordinate 6,045 downwards.
ATCCCTCCCTCTGCCACCAGCGCCGACGCCGAAACTTTTTTTGGACCTCCTCTCGTCACTGGACATAATGCTTTCTAAAAACTTAATTTTTCTGGGCGATTTCAACATTCCCTCCTTTTCATTCACTGTTCCTTTTGGTCCCAGGCACAAAGGTTTACTAAACCTCAGCGAGTTCCTCAGCCTTAAACAGTATAATACTGTCCCAAATTTAAACAATCGTTTCCTTGACCTTGTTTTCGCCAACTTTGCGGTTAATGTAGCTCATAATGATGTGCCTCTGGTCGCGGAGGATCCACATCATCCTGCTCAGTCTCTTGATTTTCATGCGGTACTTCCTCATGCCGTCAACTTTCCTGTGAACAACGCTCAACCACCCCGCTTCAACTTTCGTAAAACTGATTATCCCAGGTTGTATGTATCGTTATTGCACACTGACTGGTCTCGCGTTCTTGAATCTCCTGATGTTGTCAGCGCATGTCAGTCCTTCTATGAGATTCTTAATAATAGCTTTGCTGCCTGTACACCTCTTAAGCAATCCAGAAGAAGGCGTTTTCCGTCTTGGTTTTCAAGAGAATTGATTGACAACATCTTCAAGAAAGAAATATTGCGTCATCAACTTCAGACGCGCGACTCTGCCTTCTACCGTACAAAGTATAGTTCTTTGCGTAGGCTAATTAAATCACTAACTCAGAGGGACTATAAGGACTTCATTGGGACTGCTGAGCGAAATATAAACAACAACCCCTCCAATTTTTGGTCTTTCGTTCAAAGTAAAAAGGCTCAGTCCCGCATCCCAGCCACCATGAACTACTCAAATAAGCCCGTCCATGGGTCTCACAATATCGTATCTGCCTTTGCTGACTTTTTTTGGAAGTGTCTATGGGCGACCCGAGCACGTGGATTTGTGCGCTCAAACGAAACACTGTGAGCTCATTGACATCCCCACAGTCACTTCCGAGAAAGTAGAGTCGGCTTGCAAAATGCTGAAAAATAAATCAATATATGGGCCGGACGGAATTCCCAGCTTTTTGGTGAGAGACTGTTCCTCAATCATGAGTGCTCCTCTTTGTCATATTTTCAACTTGATCTTGGGCACTGGTGTTTCCGGAGGTTTGGAAGATTGCCAGGGTTTGCCCTATTCTCAAAAAAGGCGATCCATCTCTAGTAGAAAATTATCGTCGCATTTCCATATTATGCAAATTTTCCAAGGCGCTAGAGATTGTCTTACAGAAATACCTATTCTTCAAAATACGTAACAGATTGTCAGTTCATCAACACGGCTTTTTTTTCAGAAGATCATGTATGACTAATCTCTGCTCCTTCTCCTCTAACGTCTGCGACGCCCTTAACCACAGAAGTCAAGTGGATGTCATTTACACAGACTTTTGCAAAGCATTTGATCAAATTGATCATCACATTTTACTACGGAAGGCATCTGACCAGTTCGGTTTCTCCGAAAAACTTATCTTAGTATTGGAATCTTATCTCTTCAATCGTCGTCAGTTTGTCGAAATCGAGGGTTTTACATCGGAACCTTTTGTACCGACGTTAGGCGTCCCCCAGGGGTCCAACCTGGGGCCACTGCTGTTCAACATATTCATCAACGATCTGGTCTCTCTGATAGACTGCAGCTCTCTCACCTATGCTGACGATCAGACGATCTGAAAATTTTCCACCGCATTGATGCATTCGAGGACCATGTGTCTCTTCAAGGCAGTATTGACACGGTCAGTAGGTGGTGTGTGGCTAACAGACTTCGCTTAAACATCTCCAAGTGCAACGTTGTTTCCTACTCTCGATCTAAAAACGCAAGTCTTTTTAATTAGACCATAAATGATTGCACCTTGATTAGGGGTACTACGGTAAGGGATCTAGGTGTTGTTTTCGATGAGAAATTCTGTTTCACCAGTCATATCGATCAGATGGTGGCAAACGCTTCTAGAGCTTTGGGTTTTATACTGAGAACTTGCAAATACTTTTCAAACGTATCCACCCTTAAGCTCTTGTATTACTCCTTCGTGAGATCAAAGTGCGGTTCTATTGTTTGGTTCCCTATATACACGGTGTTTCAAAAAACATGCGCCAACGCTCGGCCGGAGATTCATCATCCAAAAATAAGAAAAAAAGTTAATATAAACGTAGGTCCGGATATGCTTAGTTTTCAAGATATTGAACATTTTAAAAAAAATCGGTTTTTTTTTTAAATATCTTAAATATCCTTTGTCCGATTTTGTTGAAATTAGGCAGCGTTATTTACAGTGATAAGGGGCTAATTTCTCTTTAACTAAATTAAAATTATCAAGTCCAGTGGCGTCCCCGAAAGCACCTTGTCGAATATTTTTGTCGAAAAAAATGTACGCCACTGACTTTTTTGCAATTTTTATATTTCTTTATGATTAAGCCACTAAAAATATATTTTTTTTGTCTCTTGAGTTGTTTTCATATCTTACCTCGTTTTCGAAAGAAAAAATAAAAAGGATATTATCGCATGTCCCTGGACAACAAAAACATGCACCAACCAACGCTCGGCGAGAGATTGGCCATCCAAAAATACTAGAAAAAGTTCTAATAAACATTGGTTCACAAATGCTTAGTTTTTGAACTAGAAAGGTGTTAAAAAAAATCCTAAAAATCTAAAACGTTTTAGAGATATTTGGTTGAAACTTTGGTAAAATTAGCTGATGCATAGATGGTAAATTTTCACCAAACTAAAATACATTTTTTTTCCAGCAGAAGCTTACATTTGGGTATACCTATTAATATAATTGTAAACAAATGTGTGACCCAGTGTTTAGTTCTGGGTCACATTTTTTTTACAATTTTATTAATAGGTATACCCAAATGTACGCTTCTGTTGGAAAAGATTATTTTAGTTTGCTGAAAAATTACTATCTATGCATGATGAATCTCCGGCCGAGCGTTGGCGCATGTTTTTTGAAACACCCTGTATAACTGGCACGCTTACTCAGTCGAGTCAGTTCAGAGGCGCTTCCTAAAATACTTAATGTTCAGGGAGGATGGTTCTTATCCTCAGCGAGGTCTGAACCATGATCTTATCCTGTCGAGGTTTGCAGAGTTGCCTTTGGCGGTTCGTCGCGATTTTCAGTCACTATCATTTCTCCATAAGCTTCTTTCCTCTAAAATCGACTGTCCACTTCTGTTGGAACGCCTATCATTTCACGTACCCCGCAGTGGTGCCAGACATCAACCTACTTTTTCGCTTGAATTTGCGAGGTCAAATATCATATTCCAAAGTCCCATTTACAAAATGTGCCACAATTTTAATCGCATTTCCGCTTTTTGCGACATAAACTTCGACAGCTTACCAACTGTTTTGAGGTACCTGCGAGAGGCGTCTGGTTACTCCCTTTAGTTTATTAGTGTTATGTATAACAATGTGTATTATATATATTTCCTTTTTTTATATTTATGTATATACATCTATTAACGTTGTGATTTGCTGTTATTATTATCGTAACTTGTTATGTGCTTGTATTGATTAGTTAGCATTTGTAGGATTTTACTTCCTCTTGTCATATATATACTTAATTGAATTTCCTGTAATTGGGCCTTTGGGCCTGTTGGAAATATATGGCTATTTATTTATTTATTTATTTATTTATTTATTTATAACAGAAGGCAAACCACAGCTGCTCATTTTACTATTAGCAAATTTTCAGAAGTAAAATATAGTAAAGTAAAGGTTTATTTTATTTTTAAAAAGTACAAAAAGGTACAGGTACACAATGAATATAAACACCTAAAGAATCCTATGCCGAATGTGCGATCTGAATCTGCTTAAATTAAAGTTGAAAAAATCTATTTCATTTGTAATACAATTAGCAATTCTACATAATCTATTTGTAGGAATATTTTGGCCATAGTTTGTCCTATGATGAAACTTTTTACATTATCCTTAAGGGGATAGAACAACATAATCTAGATAACATTGACTTTATAAGTGCTTACAGTGGGCTCGCAATTCAGAAAACTCAGTATAGTCACCAAGCAATTGAGTTCTACGGTATTTTGCATGCGCTCTCTTTTTATCAATTATCATTTGTTTCAGTTCTGGAGAAAACCAGATGGGAAACTTTATTGCTGAATATTTCTTCAAGGGAGCAAACATATCAATAATTGTCAGGTAAAAAATTATTGACCATATCATCAAGAGTCCTCCCCATAAACAACTCATCCCAATCACAAAGCTTAACACCTCGGGCACATTCATTGAGAGAAAATCTCTATAGAAACAGTCACCAGTCAGTCCAGAGTTGTTTAAACAAAATTCACATTTCAACTCAAATGACAGTTGTGAATGGTGAACATCTTTGGGCAGTAGGGCTTCCTCTGCTGCAAACATCTCCACTCCACCACCGCCCAAAAACTAGATTCAGCACTGTGTTGACTTGATAGAGATTATGACAAGAGCAGAAAAATGAGATAATCTGCATGGATTCAAACTCCCTAGGTGGTTGACACTCCAGCCACTGATGCCATTCTCTCCCTCAACCACTCACAATATACATAGATTATACTCTGGATATTTCTTAGCCACACTATCGACAGTCTCAGTAAACTCCATATCATTTTCAGGTGCACTTCATGGCGGAAAGTAGGCAGTTGCAAAGATTGAACATCTGTAGCTCAGCACTATTTATGTCACCAGTTAACCAGGCTTCATTTATCATTAAATTATAACTATTTTTTGTAGATAACCTTTTATAACAAGTCTTTAGAAATCTATCGGCTTTGCCTGAAAGTTACTGTTTTGACAAAAAAACATTTTTAACTTTAAAGAATGGTACATTATATGGACTTACCATTAGAAGATTCTTGTTGATTCGGTCTCACTACTGAAGCAAACGCTGCTTCCTCATCTCCATTCTCTAACTCCAATCGAGCCTTGTATGCGGGTTGGCTCTCTGCAAATAGACAACATGATAAAATTCAATGTTGATTAAACAAATACATTATTTTATCCATCCAGCGAATGTTAAGCAATGTATAAATACATAAAATAGTAACAACTAGACTGGGCTATATTTCAAGGCCCAATTTTGTTGTAAATTTCAGTTTCATAAAACCTACCAATTTCATTAGCAATCTGATCTGCCTTAGCTTGAGCTTCTTTAAAATCTGCAGAGTCACTGGTCTGTAGCGGAACGGTGTAGCCCCTTAGCGAATGATCAAAAGTTGACTGCACCTGAAAAAAATAATACTACTTTAGCATAATAGCACTTTGCTAACTAAATACAACTTTCCCATTTGTATGTATTAAAAAATGAACTCACCCCATATTCTTGCTCATTTTTTCGGAACATATCTTGAACATCCCAACCGTTAGATGCGTCCAGATCTAAACTTAAATTATCAGTTCCGTTCAACTGTCCAGCGTCCCAAGGCTCTAGCTCCTTTTCTTCACTTTTATTACCGTTAAGTTTTGCTGAGATTGCAGTGTCAGTCTACAAAGTTAATTTCATAATAATTCAACTGGCCAATATGAGCCACTACGATTAATCAGTTACATGTTTTACACATGCACAAAACTTTACCTGAAAGGTGTCCTTTACGGGGTAGTCCATATCGACATTCTTAAAACTCATGTTCACAACATCACAAGGCTTAAATATTAGTCTCTCTCTATGAGTCTCTGTCAACAAACGACAATCCGGCCCATCGGGATTTTCCACTCTTGCCACTTCTTCTAACACCACGTCAAAGCTTTGGGAAAATGTTTTAAATACCCCTGCAAAACATTATTTGTATAATTTCGATAATTATAACGACATCGCAGAATGGCATATTAAAAATAAGGTCAGGTTTCTTACCCTCCCATACTTGTCCCGAAGCAGTCTTTATCCGAGTCACGTTGCCAACTTGAGAAGTCGATGCGTGCATGAAGGCAGCATTGCTATAAACCCCGTCCGTCACTAGAGATCTCTGCCTCTGAGACCTAAAACAATATGCATTGCATTAAACAGAGTCATAATTAAAGCAGTTCGAACTAGGCAACCTATAGTGAATCACCCAACAACAAAATAG